>PVIW01005619.1:81773-103002 GCA_004026585.1 Noctilio leporinus
CCCCCCCCCCCCCCCCCCACAAATGTACATAGTTTAGATGTTGCAACCGCACATCAGTGCCTTCTGTTTCAATCTGTCACCTCCCAGAATTTTTTGTCCTTTCCCACTAGAGAGAATCCTGGCTCTCAGTAACATCGACATTATTTACTCATTTGCTCAATCCTGAAATATATTTACAAATGCTTTCAGAATTGCTTTGCCTGTACTGCTATGGTAAGCAAACCTAGTAAAAAAAAAAAAAAGTGAGGAATTTGTTTTAATGATTTCCTTCATGCCCAAGACTGTGGGTATATTAATAAAATATTGTGTTAATAAGTTATATTAGTTCTTCCTTCCATCCTTTTCCTTTTCCTTTCCCTTCTGTGTACTTATGTTATTCTTTCGAAATAAATTAGTCTCATTTGTTTTAATTTGTTTTCAGTTACAGGTTTTTCCTCATTCCCATTCCCTTTTTTAAAAGATTTAATTTATTTTTTTCTTTTTCATTAATTTATCATTTATTACAGTTCCATAAAATGGCCTTTTATGGGATATGCCATTTTTTTAAAATTATTACTTATTTTTTAGAGAGAGGGGAAGGGAGGGAGGGAAACATCAATGTGTGGTTACCTCTCATATGCCCCTTAATAGATACCCAGCCTGCAATCCAGACATGTGCCCTGACTGGGAATCAACCTGCAACCCTTTGATTCACAGGCCAGTGCTGAGCCACACTAGCCAGGGCTCATTCCCATTTCTATTAATTTTATTTTTTGAATATACAGAATATTAAAATGCTCCCCAAAAATTAAAATATACAAAACTTACCCTGTTTTAGTTTGATTTCCACCTCCCTTTTTATTAAGTAAAAAGATATATAACTAGCAAAAGGGCATTTATTGTACCTGTGTTCTATTTTGTGGTTATTATTTAAAATAAATTTTGTCTGCTGAGATAAAGATTATAAAGAAACTTAATTTTTGGAAAGATACTCAAGTCTCAGTGGTTTGTAACTTTGATTGTGGGAGACAGTGGTTCTGAATGATATTCCCATTTCAGCACACCAGAGTTACTGTCCAGTGTTTTCAGTAACATTCCCTCCATGTAGCCGCAATTGGTTGAGGTAGGAGTGCAGGATGGATGAGAATGATTGCTGCAGGATTAATGAGAGCGTTACATCTTCCCAAGTACATGGGTCAGGGAAAATCACAGTGACTTCTGTTACATGAAAGACCAGCGACTATGTAATGAGACAAATAGGCAAGCAAACACAAAAATTTTAGTTCTAGGTTAATATAAGCAGGAAGAAATGCCACTGTAGTTCCTTGACTATACTGCTTCAAATGCACCTTCCTTCCCGCCCTGCCCAAAGGCACTTGAGTAGGAATTTTGTGATAGTCTTGGCAGCATGTCTGAAAAGGCACACAACTAGATGATTTATACCTATTCTGTATGTGCCATTTCTAATAATGTATATATTAGATCTATAAATCTTTAATGCAGGATACAGCTGTAATTTAGCTGGTTGAACAAACTAAAGGTGTCTTGATGGGAAGTGTCATCATATAGCTGTTTTTTTCTCTTTACTACAGCCTTAATACAAATGCTGGCAGCTGCTGTAGCTGAGCGAGATGTGGTTTATTTCACCTTTGGGGACTCAGAATTGATGAGAGACATTTATAGCATGCACGCTTTTCTTACTGAAAGGAAGCTGACTGTTGGTAAGTAGGAGGTAGTCTTGAGACTGGTATCTAAATAGATTTAGCAGGAGTAATGCCTGCTATATCTGGATGGATCACAGTAAATAAGAAAAATGAAATGTGATTTTGAGGATTGGGACAAAGTCCTAAGAGAGGCAACATTTGTAGAATCATTTTTTCTGGAAAAGTGTTGTCCACAATCTTGGGTTTATCAGCTCATTAAGGTAAGGCTAAGAAACTGGAGTTAGTGTCCATTTTTATGTTTGTGTGTACTAAACTAAAAAGTAAAAGAAGGAAGGTGTAGGAAGGTAAGTTCAAATTTAAGAGGCCTTACTCTAAGTCATGTTTATCAGACATGCCAGCATTCTCATCTAGTGTATTTCAGCTGTGCATGAAAGGCCCTGCTACCACAGGAGCTAATGTAGAGTTAGGGTTGCCACAACCTCCCCAAATGATTCATGATAATACACTGCAAAAGGTGGAAAAGAGTAGGTTTATATTTGTTTATGTGGAAGAGAATACAATAATAAATAATAATAGAATATACTGTACTCACAATTGTAAACTTACATTTTGCCTTACTCTGTTATAGCCTGTTGTAATTAAGAGCTAGTAAGTAGTTGCTTTAACATATTCATACACTATTTTCAATAGTCAGCTTTAAACATATGTCATCTAGATTAAGATAAAACAGTGTTCTTTAGTAATTTTATCCATCTTTATACCTTAATGTGCACATTGGTCTGACCTTTTACTTTCCAGGAGAAGTATATAAGCTGTTGCTACAATATTACAATGAAGAATGTAGAAACTGTTCCACCCCTGGACCAGACATGAAGCTTTACCCATTCATATACCATGTTGTTGAGTCTTGTGCAGAGACCACCAACCAGCCAGGACAAAGGACTGGGGCCTGAGGAGCAGAGTAAATAAAACCTCCTTTCACCTTTTAGCAGAAACATCCTGTTAGAGTTATCAGGTGATATATATGAACTGACTTAATATAAATGTGTGTATAATCCACACTTTTATGCAAGGAGATTCTCTCTCCCTTCCACATACATGCAGTTGTCAGTTTGTACATCTAAGCCCCTTATTTATTTATTTATTGTTCCATTTTTGTCTGTTTCAGCTTTCATTCTTTGTTCTTTCTTTGCCCATCAGATTTCTTGTGAAATCCCATAAAAGGTTGTTCTCATCCCATCAGGTCCCTTTTTGATGTGTGATACAAACTGCCTTTGCAGCCAGCAGAGGCCAGTGGTGCAGTAAAGAAGCTGGAATCCAAGGACTTCTCTTAACGGGTTTGCTGCAGATATCTCTCTGAGTCTTTCATCCCCAAAGCTTGTTATGATCACATTGTTTGAGTTTCTGGATTTTGAAATTTAAGAGTTGAGGCTTTTTTATGCATGTTACATGATACAGATATTCTAGGTTGAGATAGTTTTGTATTTAAGACAGAGTAATTTCCAGAAGTAGTTCTTTTGAGACATCACCTTTATCTGTTATGTTTTGTTTGTCCTGTTTCCTCTGATCAGTTTTTATTGATAATGGTTTCAGTAACTAGCAAGGTAGAAGAAAAGGTAGAATAAAACAGGACTTCCCCAAATGGTATTTATAAATAATAGATTCAAGAGATCTGAAGGACTTATTGTTTCTTGGCATTTTTTTCTTTTTAAATTAGTAGTGTTTATTTTTTGGTGATTGAGGCATATTCAAACAACCAAAGTTTAAGAACTTGAAACAGTGCAGATTTGTATATATTGAATTTCTCTGATATTCAAAGGTTAAATAGTTAATAAACTTTTGTTAACAATCATTTGTCAGAAACTCCCACATTATATTTTATATATAATATAAATATATCTTCTTTAAGTGTGTCTGTGTGCAATTATGTAAAAGCTAAATAAAACTGGAATTGTGGAAAATGATTATGTTTAAGCTTTATCAGTGCCTCTGTTTAAAATCCTTTATTACAATTCTGTCCATTTAAAACTGACAACAAATAATAATGTCTTGCAAAGGTTAAAATGAAAGCCAATACCAATCTATATTAATGGAGAATAGAATTTAATCACAAAAGTATAGACTTCTATTTCCTTTCTATAAAATTTATTTTATTTCACTGTGTTCAGTTACAGTTGTTCCAGTTTTTCCCATGTTGTTCTCTCATGCCCTGCCGACACCCCCACAGTCAGTTCCTACCCTGTTGTGGATCCTTTATACTAGTTCCTTGACTAGGCCCTTCCTCCCCCTACCCCCCTGCCCCCAGTTCTCTCCCTCCCACCTCCCCTCTGGTTGCTATTAGTTCTGTATTTCCATGTCTCTAGTTTTATTTTGCTCGTTTGTTGGTGTTGTTCATTAGGTTCCCCTTAAGGTGAGATTATATAGTATTTGCCTTTTACCATCTGGCTGATTTCACAAAGCATAATACTCTCCATTTCCATCCATGCTGTAGTGAAGGGGAGGAGTTTTTTCTTTCTGCTGTGTAATATTCCATTATGTAAATGTAGCACAGTTTTTTGATCCATTCATTTACTGATGTGTACTTAGGCTACTTCCAGCACTTGGCTATTGTAGACAATGCTGCTGTCAATATAGGGGCTTATTTTGAATTGGTGTTTCAGGATTCTTAGCATATAATCCCAGCAGTGGGATCACTGGATCAAAGTTCCATTTTTAGTTTTTGAAGAAATTTTGTACTGTTTTCCACAGTGGCTGCACCAATCTACATTCCTACCAGTAGGTAGGTTTCCCTTTTCTCCAAATACTTGCCAGCATTTGTTTGTTGATTTGTTAATGATGCCATTCTGACAGGTGTGAGGTGGTATCTCATTGTGGTTTTAATTTGCATCACTGATGGCTAATGATATTGAGCATCTTTTCATATGTCTCTGGGTCCTTCTGTATATCCTTATCAGAGAAGTATCTCTTCAGGTCCTTTGCCCATTTTTAATTGGATTGTTTGTCTTCCTGGTGTTGAATCGTATGAGTTCTTTATATATTTCAGAGATCAAACCCTTGTCTGAGGTATTATTGGAAGTAAAACTGTCTTTGTTTGCAGATGACATCATAGTGTACATAGAAAACCCTATAGACTCCACAAAAAAACTATTCAATTTATAAGTGACTTTTACAAAACAGTAGGATACAAAGTCAATATTTAGAAATTGAAAGCATTTTTGTATACCAACAATGAAATATCAGAAACAGAAACTAGGTGGGGGAAATATCATTTACTATTACCAACAAGAAAAATAAAGTGCTTAGGAATGAACTTCACCAAGGAGGGAAAAGACCTGTACTCAGAAAACTATGGAACACTGAAGAAAGAAATTAAGGAAGACAGAAATAAATGGAAACATGTACCATGTTCATGGATTGGAAGAATTAACATCATTAAAATGTCCATACTACACAAAGCAATATGTACATTCAATGCAATCCCTGTTAAAATACCAGTGACCATTCAACCCCACCCAGCTCACCTCTGCAGTGCTATCCCAGACTTCTTGCCCACATAGCAGCAAAGTACACGTCCTTGCACTTAGAAACTTCAGAACACTGCAATTTCTGCAAGCCTACGATTCCCCAGTTGCACCTGCAATTTCTGCAAGCCTACGATTCTCCAGTTGCACCTGGAATTACTTTTTTAGAGAAAAAGTCAGCTGGACTTACCAACAGAACACCATCTGGAATGAGGTCCTATAACTACGGACAAAACATAAAAGGACACTTCATCACAACCTGACTGTTAAGAATCACGTTAAACAGGAGAGGGCTGGCTGGGCTCCCACAGGAGGCAACAGCCAAAGGAAGGAGCAGGGGGCTTCACATGAGAAGGTGAATTCTGGTCCCCCAGCTGGGTTTCCCAGCCTACAGAAACACGGCTGAGAAGAGACCAGCATCCATCTGAGAAAGGCGGAAAGCCACAGAGTTTGCTGGCCTGACAGAGCACCGGAGACAGAGAACTACTTAGGTAACCACAGTGAAAATACATGAGCACCCACCTACCCTGGGCTCCAGGGGAGGGAGGGCAGAGTGGACTGGAGACACATGGGGAGAGTTTGTGGCCATGGCTTAGAGGAGAGAAGTGGGGAAGTGGCTGTGGGGATCATGGTGTTGACTCATCACCCACACCTCAGGTGGACTGCACTGCACCAAGCAGCTTCCATAGGAGGATCCTCACAGCCCCGCCCACTGGAAGCAATCTGCGCTGCCCAGCAGTGCATGAGCCTGGTACCTGACCACAGTTCTTTGACTTACATCTAAATAAATCTCTCCCTCCCTGGCGTGTCTGAGCATGGATAAAATAGTTGTCACCTGAAGAGGTATTTCTCGCCCAGCAGCACTTGGGCCTGGCGGGTGATTACTAATGCTCTGGCAGCTGGGTCAGTCAGTCAGACCCCCTACACAGTGTCATTTGAGACTAGTGGCTGATCATGGATTCATTGATTCACAACTGAATTGATTTATCCTGCCCATTGGCCTCTGGGCCAGGCAGCTGATCACAAACTCATTGGATTACAACAGAATCTTTCAGTCCAGCCCACCACCACCTGAGCCTGGTGGCTAATCACAGATTCATTGGATTATAATTGTACCTTGCTATCTAGCCCAGCAGCTTGTGAGCCTGGTGATCAAACAGATTCATTGGATTAAAATTTGATTACAATTGGATCTTGCTGCTTAGCCCAGTGGCACCTGGCGGCTGATCACAGATTCACTAATATCCATCTGAATCTGTGCCACCAGGCTGCACCTGAGCTGGTGGCTGATCCATTGGATTACAATTTAACCTCTCTGTCTGTCCCAGAAGGGCCTGAGTTTGGTGGCTGATTTATTGATTAACAACCGAATCTCTCTGTTACCCCAAGCTGCATCTGAGCCTGGTGGTGGATCACAGATTGATAGGATTACAACTAAATCCTTCCATCTTAGCAATTCCTTAGCCTGACAGCTGATTGCAGTTTGATTGGATTACAATAAAACAAAACCAAAAAAAAAAAGGGCAGGGGGGAGAAACAGTCCATCACCCAAAGGAAAAGAGGAATCCCCAGAAAGATCACCAAATAAAACAGATCCAAGCAAACTGTCAAGGTATGGAATTCAAAATAATGATGATACAGAAAATCAGTGAGTTCAGCTAGCTCAAAGAAAACTACAAACAACTCTGGGGGAACTATGAAGAACCGCAGGGAAGCTACAAGGAACTTACTGAGAACTATATCAACATTAAAAAGGACATAGAAACTATCAGTAAGAGCCAGAAGTAAATAAAGAATACAGCTTGTGAACTGGAGAATACAGTGAAAGGAATCAACAGCAGGCTAGGGGAAGCAGAGGATTGGATCAGCAAGCTGTAGGACAACGTAGAAAAATATTCTCAGGCAGTGCAACAGAATGAAAAATGGCTGAACAAGAATGAAGAGGTTTTAAGAGAGCTGTAGGACAATATGAAACAGAGTAATATCCATATCATAGGGATACCAGAAAGAGAAGAGAAACAAGGAATGGAAAACCTGTTCAAAAAATTAATGATAGAAAATTTCCCTAACATGATGAGTGAAAACATTACTCAAATTCAGGGAGCACAGAGGGTCTCAATGAGGATGAATCCAAACAGACCCACTCCAAGAAATATTATAATTAAAATGGCAAATTTCAAAGACAAAGAATCCTAAAAGCATCAAGAAAGAAACAGCAAAAACATGTAAGGGGGTTCCAATAAGGCTATCAAATGATTATTCAACAGAAACAATATAAGCCAGAAGAGATTGGCAAAAGATATTCCAAGTAATGCAAAACAAAGGCCTGCAACCAAAAATACCCAGCAAGGCTCTCATTCAAAATGAAAGGAGAAATAAGGAGTTTCCCAGACAAAAGGAGACTAAAAGAATATATCTCTATGAAAAGACGATTGCAAGCTGAAGAGTCTGCTTTTAAAAAATGAAAAAAATGGAGAAAGACAGAAATATAGGTAAAAGGGGGAAAATGGCAATAAAAAACCACTCTAACTCATGAAGACTCAGGAGACTAAATAAAATGCTTCTAAGTAAGGAATGGGTAAACACTGAGATCAAAGGTGAAATCAAAAAGTTTCTGGAAACAAATGATGATGAATACAGAACAGCCCAAAACCTGTGGGACACAGCAAAGGCAGTCCTCAGAGGGAAATTCATAACAATACGGGCCTACCTAAAAAGATCAGAAGAGGCTTATACAAGCAACCTAACCATAAAACTGCAAGAACTAGAGGAACAACAACAAACGAAACCCAGAGCAAGTAGAAGGAAGGAAATCATCAAGATCAGAGCAGAATTGAATAACTAAGAGACTCAAACTACATTTTGAAGAATTGATAACTCCAAGAGTTGGTTCTTTGAAAAAATAAACAAAATTGACAAGCCTTTAACCAGACTCATCGAGAAAAAGAGAGAAAGGACCCAAATAAACAGAATCAGAAATGACAGAGGAGAAATCACAACTGATACTTCACAAATACAAAGGATTGTAAGAATTTACTACAAACAACTATACGACAAAAAATATGACAACCTGGGTAAAATGGCCACATTTCTGGAAATGTATAATTTACTAAAACTGAATCCAGAAGAAGCAGAAACCTGAATAGACCAATAACAACTAATGAAATTGAAGAAGTAATCAGAAATCTCCCAAAGCACAAGAACCCTGGACCAGATGGCTACATATGTGAATTCTACCAAACATTTAAAGCACTCCTACCCTTCTCAACCTATTCCAAAAAATCCAACAAGAGGGAAGACTCCCAAACTCTTTCTATGAGGCCAATATTATTCTAGTCCCAATACCAGGTCAAGACACAACTAAGAAAGAAAACTACAGGCCAATATCTCTGATGAACATAGATGCTATGATTCTCAACAAAATATTGGCCAACTGGATCCAGCAATACATTAAAAAGATCATACACCATGGTCAAGTGGATTTCATACCAAGGATGCAAGGATGGTACAACATTTGCAAATCAAATAATGTAATACACCATGTCAACAAAATGAAAGACAAAAACTATGATCATATCAATGGATGCTAAAAAAGCATTTGATAAAGTACAGCAACCATTTATGATAAAAAACACTCAGCAAAATGGGAATGAATAGAGGGAGCATACCTCAACATAACAAAGGCCACATATATGAGAAACCTGCAGCCAACATTGTACTCAATGGGTAAAAACTAAAGGCTTTTCCCCTATGATCAGGAACTAGACAAGGCTGTCCACTTTCTCCACTTCTGTTCAATATCATCTTGGAAGTTCTAGCCATAGCTATCAGACAAGAAAAAGGAATCAAAGGTATCTAAATTGGAAAGGAAGAAGTATATCTGTCATTATTTGCAGATGACGAGGTAGTCTACATACAGAACCAGATAGAATCCACCAAAAACTTACTTGACCTAATAAGCAAATTTAGCAAAATAGCTGGATAAAAAGTCAATGTTCAGAAATCAAAAGCATTTTTTATACCAATAATGAAACATCAGAGATAGAAGCTAGAAAACAAATGCCACTTACCATAGCAAGAAGAAAAATAAAGTACTTAGGAATAAACTTAACCAAGGATGTAAAAGATCTGTACTAAGAAAACTACAGAACATCGAAGAAAGAAATTAAGGAAGATACAAATAAATGGAAGCATATACCCTGTTCATGGATAGGAAGAATTACCATCATTAAAATGTCCATACTACCCAAAGCAACCTATATATTCAATGCAATCCCAATTAAAAAACCAATGTCATACTTCACAGAGATAGGGAGAACTGGAAATGAGATGCAAAAAATAAATAAAACTAGGCCACCAACTTACACCATATATCAGAATAAACTCAAGATAAATAAATGATTTAAACATAAGCAGTGTCACCATAAAAGTCCTGGAGAAAATATAGGCAGTAAAATTTTAGATATTCTGTGCAGAAATACGTTTACTGATACTTCTCCAAGGGCAAAGGAAATAACAAATTAACAAATGGGACTATATCAAACTGAAAAGTTTCTGTCCAGCTTAAGAAAACATTAGCAAAATTAAAAGGGAATCAATGTATGGGAAAACATATTTGCCAATGATACTTCAGACAAGGGTTTGTTCTCTAAAATATATAACTAATGTGACTCAACACCAGGGAGACAGACAGCGCAATTAAAAAATGGGCAAAGGACCTGAATAGACAACTCTCTGAGGAAGATATACAAAGGGCCCAAAGGCATATGTAAGAATGTTCCACATCACTAGCCATCAGAGAGATGCAAATTAAAACCACAATAAGATACCACCTCATACCTGTTAGAAAGGCAATCATCAAAAAAATCAACAAACAGCAAGTATTGGCGAGGATGTTGGGCAAAGGGAACCCGGTGCATTGTTAGTGGGAATGCAGGCTGGTGCAGCCACTATGGAAAACATTACAGAGTTTCCTTAAAAAACTAAAAATGGAACTGCTTTATGATCCAGCAATTCCACTACTAGGACTATACCTGAAAACCCTTAAACACCAATTCATGAGAACCTATGTACCTCTATGTTTATAGCATTGTTATTTACATTAGCCAAGTGCTGGAAACAGCCTAAGTGCCCATCAGTGGATGATTGGATCAAAAACTTTGCTCCATTTACACAATGGAAGACTGCACAGCAGAAAGAAAGAAGAAACCCCTACCCTTTGCAACAACCTGGATGGAACTAGAAAGTATTATTCTTAGTGAAATAAGCCAGTCACTGAAAGACAAATACCATTTGATCTCACCCATTTCAGGATGATAATGAACAAAACAAACAAATACGCAAAACAGAATCAGATACTTGAATACAAGTATTTGAATACTTAACCTTCAGTGGTTAGAGGGGAGGCGGGAGGGGAGAGGGGAGAGGAGGAAGCAAATAAGGGAGCAGTTTAGTCAAGGAACTAGTATGGAAGAACCATGGACATGTACAACAAGTAGGATTGACTTGTGGGGATTGGGTGGGTGGGGAAGGGGACAGAGGGAAGGAAAAAGGGATGGATGTAATAAAACAACAATAAAATTAAATTAAAAAACAAAAGATTCCAGAAAATCGTTTCTAGCCAAAGGACCAAGAAAGGGGCAGTCTTATAAGACAGAGAACTTTATTTAATAACTGCTCCAGCCAAAAACCACAGGGGGATGGGGATAAATAAATAAATAAATAAACAGGATCCACCTGCATGGACCATGTGTATAGCGTAGACTTCCACTCTTTTGAGCTTCTAACAAGTACTTCCTTCAGTTATATAGTAAAGAGGGTTTTTTCCCCCTAATGCAGGTTGAATGGAGAACACATGGGAACACTGAACTTCTACCTCCATTTGGGGCTAATGAGTCTCCAGTCCCTCTTTCTTTCTTTTTTTAATGGTTTACTATTTTCCGAGAGAGAAGGAAGAGAGGGAGAGAGAGACATCAATATATGGTTGCCTTTCACCTGTCCCCAGCTACAGACCTGCCTGGAGACCTGGCTTTCAACCTGATTACATGCCCTGGCTGGGAACTGAACCAGCAACCATTGGGTTCACAGGCTGGCACCTTATCCACTGTGTCACCAGCCTGGGCCCTCCCACATCCTCTTACTTTTAAATGTTCTCCCCATTAGGCACTGTCAGAGGAAGCCTGATTCAGAACTTTTCACCACTGCTTATCAGAATTGAGGCCACTTAAATACTTCTATCCACCATTCTGAATTATCAGTGAAGGATACATAGGAAGAAGAAGTAACAGGGTACTCCTCTTCTTAGCCAGGATTATAACAGCATAGCCTACGATGGAGCATGAGCTACTCAGCAGTGACAAGGAGCTCCTCTCCCTTGTGTGTCAATCAAGATAGAAACCTGAACTTTCATCTTCACCTGGTTGTAATGAGGCTCTCTAACTGCAGTGATTTTAGAGGAGGCCAGTTAAAGATTTAATGAGAGCCAGCCTCATAACACAATATCCAAAGTGTTCAACTTTCATTGAAAAGTCACATCAAGAACCAGAAATAGTTCAATTTGACTAACAAAAGACAACAGTCAGCAACACTAAGATGACACAACTCTCTGACAACAATTACAAAGCAGGTATCATTAAAATGCCCAAATAAACCATTATGAACACTTTTGAAATAAAAGAAAATCAACAAGGAAATAGAAAATCTCATCAAAGAAATAGAAGATATGAGAAAAGCTGAATAGAAATTTTACAGCTAAGAAAGAAGAGCTCAACTGCACAATTAGGGAGGATAGAGAAAAGAAACAGCGAACTTGAAGGTAGAATAATAGAAATTAGACAATCTAAGCCAACAGAGAATCAACATAGAATAATAAATAGGCCTTCAGAAACATTTAAGACTATAAGAGGTAATTAATGTCATTAAAAGAGGAGAAAGAAGATGGGGACTGAAAAAGGAAGAAATAATTTCTAAACGTTTCCCAAATTTGGCAAAAGACATAAACTTATAAACTCAGTAAGCTAAGTGAATTCCAAATAGAGTAAACTAAAAAAATCTACACAAAATGCATCCTAGTTAAACTCCTGAAAAACAAAGAAAAAGTCTTTAAAGCAGTGAAAAATGACACATTGCCTACAAGACAAACACAATTCAAATGACAATGGATTTCAGGAACAATATAGGCCAAAGAAATTGGCACACCACATGTAAGTGCTAAAAGAATTCAATACAGAATTCTATCCAGCAGAATTGCAATTTAAGAATGAAGGGGAATTGAAGATATTCTCAGATGAAGGAAAACTAAAAGAATTTGTTTCTTATAGACCTGTGTTAAAAGAATGACAATAAAAAATTCTTGAAGCAAAGTAAATGATACAAGAAGAACCTTGGAACATCAGGAAGAAAGAACAGATATAATAGAAATATGGATAAATACAATGTACTTTATGAGTTTTCTAAATTATGTTTGTTGAAGCAGAAATTACAGTGGTCTACTGTGGTTACAGTATGTGTAGGTGGAATAAGACAATTATAATGGAAGAGTATAAGGGTATAAAGAAAAGTAAGGTTTCTGTACTTAAATGTACAAAATGGTAAAATGTTGACATCAGTGGACTGTGATAAATTGTGTATAATGTAGTACCTGGAGCAACCAATGTAAAGACTAGAGAGAGAGAGAGAGATACACTACAAAAACGAAAACAAAAATCACTAGAGTTAGCCAGCTGGAGGGACTCACCAAAGAGCAACACACCAACCAAACCCCAAGTTCAACCAGACAGCCCAAATAAGCAGCTTAGAGTATCAATATCAAGTTCAGAAGATCAAGAGACTGCACCACTGAATCCCACAGGTCTCCTACCATAGAAGATCACATTACAAACACAGGATGTCAAAGCAGACCAATCTAAGAAGCAGAAACAAGAAGAGTCATCTAAAAGGGGGGGCAAAGAAATAAACCCCTATCAAAAAGAAAGGAGGAATCTCCAGAAAGAGTGCTAAGTGAAATAGAAGCAAGTAAACTATCAGACATGAAATTCAAAATGATGTTAGAGAAGCTCAATGAGTTCAGCCAGCTCAAAGAAAACTACAAATAACTCCAGGGAAACTATGAAGAACTCCAGGAACTACAAGGAACTTACCGATAACTACACCAGCATTAAAAAGGACATAGAAACTATCAATAAGAGCCAGGAGGAGATGAAGAATACAACTTCTGAATTGAAAAACATGGTAGAAAGAATCAAAAGGCTAAAGAAAGCGAAGGACTGGATCAGTGAACTGTAAGACAATGTAGAAAAAAATTCCCACAGTGCAACAAAATTAAAAGACTGTAAAAGAATGAAGAGATTTTAAGAGCTGCAAGACCAGAAGGAGAAGAAGAGGAGCAAGGGATGGAAAATCTGTTTGAAAAAGTAATGACAGAAAACTTCCCTAACTTGAGGAGAGAAAAAGACACATGTAGGAAGTGCAGAGGTTCCCAAAGATTAATCCAAACAGACCCACTCCAAGACACATCATAATTAAAATGGAAAATTCAAAGACAAATATAGAATCATAAAATCAGCGAGAGAAACAGCTAAGCTCCAATAAGGTCATCACCTGATTTTTCAACAGAAGCACTATAAGCCAGAAGGGAATAGCAAAAAATATTCCAAACAACGAAAAACAAACGCCTACCCAGCAAGGCTCTCATCCAAAATAGAAGGTGAAATAAGAAGTTTCCCAGACAAAAGAAGGCTAAAAGAATACACCTCTACCAAACCAGCATGGCAAGAGATACTAAAGGGTGTGCTTTAAAAAGATTAAGTAAGAGAAAGCGACAGAGAGGAACACAGGAACAAAGCAGGGAAATGTCAATGAAGAAGTAAGTACCTGTCAACAATAACCTTAAATGTAAATGGATTAAATGCACTAATCAAAAGACATAGGGTAGCTGAATAGGTAAGAAAACATGACCCACATATATGCTGTCTACAAGACATCCACCGCAGAACAAAAGATCAACATGTACTGAAAGTGATGGAATTAGAAAATATATTTTAAGCAAATGGATATGAAAAAAAGGCTGGGGTAGCAATACTTATTTCAGACAAAATAGGTTTTACAATGAAGGCCATAAAAGGAGATAAAGAAAGACTTTTCATAACACTTAAGGGAACAATCCATCAAGAAGACCTTTGTAAACATAAATGCACCCAACACAGGAGCATCCAAATATATAAGGAAGACCTTGGAGGACTCAATAAGGATTTCAACAGCAACACACTCATATTAGGGGTTTTTAACACTTCATTATCAACAATGGACAGATCTTCC
Source organism: Noctilio leporinus (assembly GCA_004026585.1). NCBI lineage: Eukaryota > Metazoa > Chordata > Mammalia > Chiroptera > Noctilionidae > Noctilio > Noctilio leporinus. The sequence goes on from PVIW01005619.1 coordinate 96,253, forward strand.
AAGCAGCAGAATACCAAGGATGTTGTGGCATTGAACAACACTGTAGGTCATGTTGACTTAATTGATACATCCAGAATTTTTCACCCCAAAGAAGCAAAATACACATTCTTTTCAAATACATATGGAACTTTCTCAAAGATAGACCAGACGACATGGTAGGACACAAAATAAGCTGAACAAATTTAAGAAAATTGAAAAGTATATCAAGCATCTTCTCAGATTACAGTGGATTGAAACTAGAAACCAACATCAAGGGAAAAAATCAAAAACGCTCTAACTCATGGAGACTGAAACATGCTTTTAAGTAAGGAATGGGTAAACAGTGAGATCAAAGATGAAATCAAAAAGATTCTGGAAACAAATCAAAATGAAGGACACAACAAAGGCAGTCCTGAAACAGAAGTTCATAGCAATGCAGGCCTACCTAAAAAGGATAGAGCCCTGGCTGGTGGCTCAGTGGATAAGGCACCGGCCTGCGAACCCAAAGGTGCCCAGCCAGGGCACATAATGAGGTTGCAAGCCAGTCAGGTCCATAGCTGGAGGCAGGTGAAAAAGGCAATCATACATTGATGTCTCTCTCCTTCTCTACCTCTCTCCCTTCCCTGCTCTCTAAAAATAATAAACAAAACCTTCAGAAAAAAAAAAAGGATCTTTTAAAAAAATAAATGCAAAACAAATTTAAAAATGATTACAGACAAAATAGAATTTTAAAACAATGTTTAATTAACCCACAGGTATGTAAAAGACAAGAGAAAAATTTTAAACGTAACCAGAAAATGAAAAGTAATGTCATACTTAAACACACATGCATCATAGTTACATTAAATATAAAAATTTTCAATAGAAAAGACAAAGACTGGCAGAGTAGATTAAAAAACATGATCCAACAATATGAACTATATGGTGTGTATAAGAAACTAGTTTCAAGTTCTAAGATGGCGACAGAGTAGAGAGCAGTGCTGATGTTGTTCTCGAGTACCAAAGCAGCTAGAGGACAAGATAGGGAGTGTGAGACATCTTCAGGACCCTAGGAATTGGAGCAGTCAGCATCTGGACACAGGGGAGCACAGACCAAAGGCAGAGGAGGCCAGCAGGACAGTAGGTGAGGTGTTCCCAAACGACTGGCTGGCGGGCCGAGGTCAACTCTGGGCAGTGGTGGCTCTGCCCAGAGGGGCGCATTTGACTGAGGCCAGTTCCGGGGTCCCTGGTGACTGGAAGTCTCAACAGTGAAGTGCGGGCGGTGAGGGCAAACGACATAGGGAACGCGGAATTGAACTCTTGCAGGGGAGGGAATGTGTGAGAGACTCACTCCAGCAACAGGGAGAGGAGGCTCTGCGTGGGGCTAGAGGCAGAGGAGAAGAGTCCTGCGGGAAGCCGGAGCTGGGGAGCGGGAAGGTGCACCAGCCGGAGCGGCAAGAGGGCCGAAAAAGGTGCTGCTGGGCCACCGAGGAAACAGCAGCTAGAAGCCCCTGCGAGGGGGGGAAGCCCAGCCCTGCGCAACCACACAGGCCCCAGGCTCTGCGGAAACTCCAAATGGCAAGCCGGCGAGCTGGGAACTAGTGGTGGGGACAGCTGACCCGCCATTGCCTGAGACAAAGGCCCCAGCACCCACGCCGGGGAGGGGTGCATCACAGAGGCCGCGTAAAGGACTCCTCCAAGAGCTGGTTGGCTTGGAGGATTGGTGCCTGCCCCAGAAGGGCGGGACAGTGTAGGCAGACCCTGGACAGTGTTGAGGGACAGGGGCGGCCTCCTCCCGGAACTGCGGGGGCAGGGCCAGTCATCACAGGAACCAGCAAAGTTGCGGGCTGCCCTGTAGGGGTGCTGGGTGCTCGTCCTGGGCAGGAACCTCCGCCAGGAGTGGGAGGGGGCACCCTGCGGGCTCCAGAATACTGGCAGCCCTAAAACCCAGCCAGGCTGCGGAAGGCCCAGCCTACCTGGGGGCAGACATTCAGAATCATCCCTGACTGTGACAATCAGAGGCCCTGCCATGCACCAAGGCCGGCTAGAATATAGATTATAGACTGTAAAGTCCTGACCAAGAAAAAGAGGCAGCCTCAGGAAAGGGATTACTGCTAATCTCAAGCACCTGAGTTATACCGAGAGCAATATGAACTATTATTGCCCAACATATCCTTTGCAAAAGTTACTTCCCACATATTCTTAATCCACCCCCATACCTCAATCCACCTAAATACCCAAGACCCTTCCCCTACTCTCTAATTAAAGTCTACTCACTCTGTGGCTATAATGCATTCCCAGTCCTCAATCTAAGTATTCCTCCCTTCCCCAGCCACCTAAACCCTTTATTCTTTTCTTCCTTTCTTTCTTTTTTTTTTTTTAATTTTTTCTTTTCCTTTTCTTCCTGGTAAAGCCCACAGGTTCTGGCTCCACCTGGACCAATCAGAAATCATAAAGGGGGAACAGACACCTAAAACCTTTCTTTATTAATACTGATTTCTCTTTGTCTTGTGACCTTCTCCCTCCCCTCGCCCCCCTTTTTTTTCTTTCTTTCTCCTTTCTTTCCTCCCTGATAAAACCCACTGATCCTGGCTCCACCTGGACCAAACAGACCATAAAGGGTGAACAGACACCTAAACCCTTTCTTTATTAGTATTGATTTCTCTTTCTCTTGTGACTTTCTCCCTTTTTTTTTTTCCTTTTTTTTCCCTCTGCTAAAAGCCCTTAGGTCCAGGCTCCATCTAGACCAGTCAGGGATTATTAAGGATGAACAGCCATCTAAACCCTTTCTTCTTATTATTATTATCGTTTGTATTTCTTTTTCCCTTTTGCATTTTGTTTTGTTTTGTTTAGTTTTGTTTGTTTTTTGTTTGTTTGTTTTTGTTGTTGTTTCTGCTAAAAGCCCACAGGCCCAGAATACAACCAGACAGCCCAAATAAAGGACACATCAAGAACAGCAAGTGGAGAAACACCTGGGAGACGGCAACATTGATCTCCACAAATCTCCTATCACATAAGGGTGCTCAACTAAGGCAAGGAAGCAAAGCAGGTTAACCCAAGGAAAGAACAAAAATAAATAAATAAAAAACAAGCAAGAACAGACAACCAAAATGGGGAAAAAAAGAATCAGTCCATCACTAAAAGAAAAGGAAGAATCCCCCTAAAAAAAAAAAAAAAAACAAAATGAAATAGAGGCACCTGGAATATCAGATAAAGAATTCAAAAGAATGATGATAGAGAAGCTCAGTGAGCTCAGCCACATCAAAGAAAACTGTAAACAACTCCAGGAGAACTACAATGAACTCCAGGGAAATTACAAAGAACTCCAGGGGAGTTACAAGGAACTTACTGAGAACTACAACAGCATGAAAAAGGACATGGAAACTATCAACAAGTGCCAGGAGGAAATGAAGAATACAATTTCTGAATTGAAGAATATAGTAGAAGGAATCAACAGTAGGCTAGAGGAAGCAGAGGACCATATCAGCGAGTTGGAGGATAATGTAGAAAAATACTCCAAGACAGTACAAGAGAATAAAAAGAGGCTGAATAAGACTGAAGAGGGGTTAAGAGAGCTGCAGGACAACATGAAATGTAACAACATCCGTATCATAGGGATACCGGAAGGAGGAGAGAAACAAGGGATGGAAAACCTGTTCAAAAATGTCATGATAGAAAATTTCCCTAACATGATGAGTGACAACATGAATCCAGTTCAGGAAGCACAGAGGGTCCCAATGAGGATCAACCCAAACAGACCAACACCAAGGCACATTATTATTAAAATGGCTAAATTAAAAGACAAAGAGAGAATCCTAAAAGCATCAAGAGAGAAAAGACAAATAACATACAAAAGGGCTCCAATAAGGCTATCAAATGATTATTCAGCAGAAACAATTCAAGCCAGAAGGGAATGGCAAAAAGTATTTCAAGTCATGGTAAACAAAAGCCTGCAACTGAGAATACTCTACCCACCAACGCTCTCATTCAAGATAGAAGGAGAAATAAGGAGCTTCTCAGACAAAAAAAAGACTGAAAGAATACATATCTACCAAACCAGCATTGCAAGAAATGCTAAAGGGTCTGCTATAAAAATAAGTAAACAAATAAAATGAAGAAACAGAGAAGGCCAAAGAGGAATACAGACACAAAGGGAGAAAATGGCAATGAATAAGTATCAATCAATAATAACCTTAAATGTAAATGGATTAAATGCACCAATCAAAAGACATAGGGTAGCCGAATGGATAAGACAACATGACCCACATATATGCTGTCTTCAAGAGACCCACCTCTGAACAAAAGATCAACACAGATTGAGAGTGAAGGGATGGAAAACTGTATATCAAGCAAATGGACATGAAAAAAAAAGCTGGAGTAGCAATATTGATTTCAGATAAAATAGATTTTACAATGAAGGACATAAAAAAGGACAAAGATGGACATTTCATAATACTTAAGGGAACAATCCATCAAGAAGAAATAACTCTGATAAACATATACGCACCCAACATAGGAGCTCCGAAATATAGAAGGAAAATCTTGGAAGACTTTAAGAAAGACATAGACAGCAACACACTAATAGTAGGGGATTTTAATACCCCATTATCAATAATGGACAGATCTTCCAAACATAAAATCCCCAGAGATGTTGTGGCATTGCACAACACTCTAGAGGAAATGGACCTAACTGATGTATAGAGTCTTTTACCCCAAAGAAGCAAAATACACATTCTTTTCAAATGCACATGGATCATTCTCCAAGATAGACCACATGGTATGTCACAAGACAAGCCTCCACAAATACAGGAAAATTAAAATCATACAAAGTATCTTCTCAGATCACAATGGCTTGAAACTAGAAACCAATCTCAAGGGGAAAAACCCAAAATTATCTAACTCATGGAGACTGAAAAACATGCTTTTAAGCAATGAAGGGGTCAACAATGAGATCAAAGATGAAATCAAAAAGTTCCTGGAAACAAATGACAGTGAACACACAACAGCCCAAAACCTATGGGATACAGCAAAGGCAGTTCTCAGGGGGAAATTTATAGCAATACAGGCCTTCCTAAAAAGGTTACATGAAGTTTATAAAAACGACCTAACCACAAAGCTGCAAGAACTAGAGGAGCAACAACAAACAACGCCGAGAGCAAGCACAAGGAAGGAAATCATCAAGATCAGAGCAGAACTAAATAACTCAGAGATTCAAACTACAATTTGAAGAACCAACAGGACCAGGAGCTGGTTCTTTGAAAAAATAAACAAAATTTTCAAGCCCTTATCCAGACTCATCAAGAAAAAGAGAGAGAGGACCCAAATAAACAGAATCAGAATTGAAAGAGGGGAAATCACAACTGATACCTCAGAAATACAAAGATTGTAAGATTATTACAAACAACTATACAACAAAAATATGACAACCTGGATGAAATGGACACGTTTCTGGAAAAATGAACCCAGAAGAAGCGGAAAGCCTGAATAGACCAATAACAATTATTGAAATTAAAGAAGTAATCCAAAACCTCCCAAAGCACAAAAGCGCTGGACCAGATGGCTACACTGGTGAGTTTTACCAAACATTTAAAGAAGAACTAACTTCTATCCTCCTCAAACAATACCAAAAATTTCAGGAAGAGGGAAGACTCCCAAACTCTTTCCATGAGGCCAATATTATTCTAATCCCAAAACCAGGGCAAGATCCAACTAAGAAAGAAAGCTACAGGCCAATATCTCTGATGAACATAGATGCTAACATTCTCAACAAAATATTGGCCAATCGGATTCAGCAGTATATTACAAAGATCATACACCCTGATCAAGTGGGCTTCATCCCAGGGATTCAAGAACGGTACAACATTCATAAATCAATCAATGTAATACACCACATCAACAAATTGAAAGATAAAAACCATATGATCATATCAATATTAGCTGGAAAAGCATTTGATAAAGTGCAGCTATCATTTATGATAAAAAACCCTCAGCAAAATGGGAATAGTGGGAGCATACCTCAACATCATAAAGGTCATCTATGAGAAATCTGAAGCCAACCTCATACTGAATGGACAAAAACTGAAAGCTTTCCCCCTAAGATCAGGAACGAGAGAAGGCTGTCCACTTTCTCCACTTCTATTCAACATTTTCTTGGAAGTTCTAGCTATAGCCATCAGAGAAGAAAAAGGAATTAAAGGTATCCAAATTGGAAAGGAGGAAGTCAAATTGTCATTGTTTGCAGATGAAATGATAGTGTACATACAAAACCCAATGGGCTCCACCAAAAATTTACTCAGCCTAATAAGCAAATTTAGCAAAATAGCTGGGTATAAAGTCAATATCCAGAAATCAAAAGCATTTTTGTATACCAATAATGAAAGAACAGAAATAGAAGCGAAAAAACAAATCCCATTTACCATAGCAACAAGAAAAATAAAGTACCTAGGAATCAACTTAACTAAGGAGGTAGAAGACCTGTACTCAGAAAACTACAGAACAATGAAGAAAGAAATCAAGGAAGACACAAATAAATGGAAGCATATACCATGTTCGTGGATGGGAAGAATTAACATCATTAAAATGTCCATACTCCTCAAAGCAATCTACATATTCAATGCAATCCCAATTAAAATACCAATGACAGACTTCACAGAAATAGAAAAAATACTTCAAAAATTTATATGGAGCCAAAAATGCCCACGAATAGCCACCACAATCTTGAGAAAGAAGAACAAGGTAGGAGGAATCACAATCCCGGACTTCAAACAATACTACAAGGCTACTGTCATCAAA
>PVIW01005620.1:0-41029 GCA_004026585.1 Noctilio leporinus
ATGTCCTTTTTCATGCTGTTGTAGTTCTCAGTAAGTTCCTTGTAACTTCCCTGGAGTTCTTTGTAATTTCCCTGGAGTTGTTTGTAGTTCTCCTGGAGTTGTTTACAGTTTTCTTTGATGTGGCTGAGCTCACTGAGCTTCTCTATCATCATTCTTTTGAATTCCTTATCTGATATTCCAGGTGCCTCTGTTTCATTTTCTGTTCTTTCTGGGGATTCTTCCTTTAAAAATATGGAACGCTTCACGAATTTGTGTGTCATCCTTGCGCAGGGGCCATGCTAATCTTCTCTGTATCGTTCCAATTTTAGTATATGTGCTGCCGAAGCGAGCACTGTTTGTTTGTTTTTAATATCTCACTGTGGTTCAATTTGCATTTCCCTGATGACTAAAGCCAAGACCCTGCCCCCTTGAGAAGCTCACAAACTTGGTATTAGTAATTAAATAAACTGAATGCATACACAAGGTATTAGAAAATACAGACAAGTGCTACTTAGCCCACATGAGGTAACTCAGGAAAAATATTAATAGAAGTGCTAAAGAACTGAGAGAACTTAAAAATCAAAGCACCAGATCTGTTTTCTGAAGTATGCAGCAGAAATCTGTCACAAGTGCTAATGACTAAACAATAAATTGCTATTCCTTTCACAATATCTGAAAAACAAATTAACAACAAAAAGGAAACTACAGAGGCCAAGTCTCATTTACTAATATTTTGAAAAACTTGAGTGTTCACAAATAAAATCCAGACACTATAGAAAAATAATTCAAAACCATAGCCTAGGAGGCAAATTTGTGTTTATAACCCGGCACAGGTACTTACTAGCTCTGTGACATCAAATAAATTAATTTTCTCACTGTAAAACTCTAGGGTTGAGTGAATTGAACCCTAAGACCTGTTTCTGCTATAACATCTTATGATTTACTAAAAGAATGAAATTAAAGGCTAAGAAGAATTCTTCATTATTTAGTCCCTATCTTATCTACAGCAACTTCCCCAACCAACCCTCTTCCATTTTTTTAAACTCTGCTATAATTATAATAAATTTCTTTTGATTCCTTCAATACAGTAAACTCATTCTTACCTCTGGATCCTTAGTCGTTACTTCTTCTGTTTGTTACTCTTGTGTTCTACCATCAGTGCCAGTCCTTCCTGAGAAAATGCCTCATTAATTCCTACTCCTCCTTTAAATGCCCACTATATTCTCTTTTTCTTCCCTATCTTCCCAACCTTGCCTTAGATAATTCAGGCTAGATACTCTCTGTATTCCCAGGGCACCCTGTCCTTTCCTAATCATTGCAACACTAAGCTTTACTTGAAGTTCCTGTTTAACAGTCAGTCTGATCCGCCACCTTGGTGGAGTTGTGTGATCAAAACGCAGAACTGTGACTTCCAATCAAGATGAAGGGGTAGGTAGACATGCTTCCTCATGCAACCACACAAAGAACTGCAACTAAACCTCAAAACAAGTAACACTCAGAACCATCAGAAAATTAAGCTGTACAGTATGGAAATCTGACAACCAAGGATTTAAAGAGGCCACGTTCATCCAGGCAGGTTGGAGGGGTGGAGTTGAGAAGATAGGCAAAAAGGTGTGAAGATGCGGTGTGGCACAGAGGGCTGGTGGCGGCAGAACAGGTGGCCCCACATTCACATAGGATGGATAAAACTCAGAGGAGAGAAACTTTTGGAGGAAGCAATCCCAGCCCCAGGCCAGACTGCACAGACCAGGGTTCTGGCACCAGGAGGATAAGTCACCATTACCCTTGGCTGCATAAACCAGTGGGGGTAGGGGTGATGGAAGAAACTGCTGGATTTGCAGAGTAACAAACTGGAAACACTCACCTCTAACACAGCCAGTACAGTGTCTAGCTGATCCTCTCGGAGGGTGATATTGTTAGAGATTTTTCTCATGGTATGTATGGACTGCAGACGTACCTCCTCAATTTCATCATTAAACATGTCAACCAAGAAATCGAGGCACTTCTCAGCAAAAGAGGGTGAAGACTGGGCCAGCATGCAGAGAGCCTCCACAGCAGCAATGCGGACCTCTAGACAAAAGGAGACAAAACTGCACATCAAGTTAAGAGTCACGGAAAAAATCCAAGAAGGATCCTTTCTTATTCAGGCTTGTCTTTTGTTCTCTACTCCTCTCACTCTACAAATTCTGTCTGAAAGATTTCCCTCCATGCCCACAGGTTCAGCTTCCACCCACACTTTCACCTGAGAACAAGAATTTTAATCACAGGAACTAAGGTTTAGATCAGGGGTGTCAAACTCATTTTCACCGGGGGCCACATCAGCCTCACAATTGCCCCCAAAGGGCTGAGTGTCATTTTAGGACTGTATGAATGTAACTGCACCTTAACAGTTAAGCAAGCCGGGCAGAAACAAGGTGCCAGGCTGAAGGTGCTGGGCCGGATAAAACAAGGTGGAGGGCTGCATTCGGCCCATATGGGCCTTGTGTTTGCCACCTGTGGTTTAGGTTCTGACTCTGAAGACATGGGATGGAGTCGAGTCATACTTCTGTCTCCATTAAGTGAATTTCTTGAAAATTAGATCTTATTTATCTCAGTATTACCACCAGAGTAAAGTACTTTTTTTTAAAAAAAGGCAATTTTTAAATAATACTGTTAAGAGTAATACAGGCTAGATATCATTATTCTCATTTTAGATGTAAGATTTAGCAAAGTGCATTAACTTACCTCAAAGTGAGTAAGAGCAGAGATAAGACTAGTACCCAGGTCTGTTGATTAAATAGACTAGCATCTATAGTGGTTTAAGGTATATGCTCTGGAATGATAGAGGTTTCATAGTGAATTGTGAAGAGTAATCCCTCCACAAACTTGAAGGTGATTTGAATAAGTAATGTAACTTCCTAGTACCTCAATTTCCTCACCTGTTCGATGGAGATAACATTCATTTCCTTACAAAGTAGGCAGGATGGCTAAATGACATTTTAAGTATAGCACACAGCACACTACCAGGCATATGCTAAAAACTCAATAAATATTAACTATAGCAAGGTCTTAAAAGCACCTTGAAAATAGAGGCATGTCTTCTACCTCTTTGCATGCTTACTAGAAGTTACTGAATCCAGGAAGCCCTTGGTTCATTCACTAACAATGTTTCCAGAACATGTACTACATGGCAGGCCCTGTGCTAAGTGCTGGGATACAGAGGTGAGAGATGAGTAAGCTACAGACAATGCTCACAAGACTTTTATAAATGCTTGTTTTGTTCCAGTGGTTCCCACATGCTTCTGACAACACAATGTACAGTTTCAAAAGAGAGAGAGAGAGAGAGAGAGGGAAAAAAAACCCCAAACACTCAAATTGTGGTTAAAACTCACTAATATAATTTGTTTAGTATAAGAAATTTTTATAGATACTTTAAAAGCAGAGTTAGTACATTGAAAGAAGATGACCAGATTTTTCTTGGTAATTATAAATTCCCCCTTTTAATCAGAAGGGAAGAATTTGCTCCCCTTCACAATAACATAATTCAAACATGAAATTGCTAATTACAAAGGAAGCAAGAAGTAGACCCAAATGTGTTAACTGCTGGCTTTTCTTTGTAGGGCTTTATCTATTATTACCACCTTGTCTTATGTGTAACTCTTGCAACTCTACCAAAGGAATTACAGAGAAACTCCCCTCTCAGCATGAGATAATCCTCATGACCTGAGATGGTAACATTCCAAGCAGAAACAAAGAAACCTGGTATTTTACTTTGCATGTACTGCCTAGCTTCAGGCAGGTAAGTTAACAATTTCTACTGGACCTTTTGGGATGATGAAACTATATTACTGTCTCCATAAGGGTCCATGGCAGAGAAAAGGAATTTGCTATGTTAGGAGGGGAAGAAAGACTGTTCCTCTGGTGTCATAAGGAGTGTAATTAGATCCTGGCTTTGCTAATCACTAGCTTTGTGCTTGGTACTGAAGTTACAAAGACCAACAAGAACAAGGCCTCTCAGAGCCTGCCTGTAAGAATAAGTAACTGCATTAGTGTGATGAATAGTATAATAGAAAAGCACAGGGATATTAAGAAAATGCAGAAGAGGCACAAAACCCACCCAATAAGATCAGAGGCAGCTTTCTGAAACAAGTGATATCTAAAACAATGCGTGTAGGAGCTGCTAGGCCAAAAGAAAAAAAAAGACCTTTCCAGTTAGAGGAACCACAAGTACAAAGGCCCAGAGCAAGGGAGGAAAGGTAACAACTAAAGGATTAAAAGTACAGGTGATACTCAAGACTACAGCCAATAAAATGATCCACTCACTTTCCACAGTAAAGTTCTTTAATTACATCTTAGTGACAAACTGAAAACTGTTTAACTAAACTACAGAAACATTAACAGTCATGAAATTCAACTGTAGAAACTAAACAAAGCAAAAATGCTAGCAGAAACTAAATAGATGCCAATTATTTCTCTTAAGATAAAACGGGGTTTAACAACTGAACTCTCCTAATACTTTTCAATTATAATTCTTTTATCAAGTTAATAGAGAACAAAAAAGAAATATTAATACTGTCAAGTAATTTTCACATATACGAAAAACCTTACAGCGAGACAGGTGAAAAGGCAACCATACATTGATGTCTCTCTCCCTCTCTGCCTCTCTCCCTTCCTCTCTCTCTGAAAAGAATAAATAAAATCTTAAAAAGAAAAAAAAAAACCTTACAGCTAATTGTATAGAACCTAATTCTTATATTTACTAATAGAATATTGTCTTTCAAAAGAAACGTTCTTGCCCTTCTAAGAAGCAGTCCTATTGTAAGTTAATTTTTAAAGGCATTTTAAAGACCTCAGTTCTAATTCACTGACACAAATATACTATAAAATGTGGACAATCAACACTATCTTCCCAGGTCACTGAAAATGAGGAGATGAGTTAATCATCTCAAAACATTGACATCTCTATGATCCACATGAGATACCATCATATCAAAAGAGCTTTGCAGGACTTCCGTTACTGGCTAAGATGTAACGAGGACGAGGTTTATTTTTCTTTCTGAAACAACTGAAAACAGATACAAAATGTATGAAACAACAGTTTTCAACACATTAGGCATCAGGCAATAAAGGGCAGTGATTAATGAGAGACAGGACATAAATAAGCTGGGTTATACAATTTTATCAGGTTATTGTCCAGTGAGAGTTTCCAGAGTTGAGAAGATAGAGCTGAGAGTCTGAAAAGGCCAATGTGGCTAGAATTCACAGGGCAAAGACCGGAAAGGAGAGAACTGCACAGAGAGAGTGAGCTTGAGAGGTCTAGCGAAGGTCCTCCTAAAATTAAAAGCCAAATTCTGGTCTGTGAAGAAGCTACCCAAGGTCTAAGAAAGAACCACTCAACAGTGTTGGAGGGAACAATCTCCATAACTCATATATGGTCAATAATTGATTTTTTTAGAAGTGTTTGTTTCAGTAAGTGCTAGCTGCTTAGGGCCTGACCTGAAATGACTGCACCCCAGAACAAAACCCAATAATAAGTATAGTAACATAACTATGTTCAGCATCCAATAAAGTAATATTCACAATGGCTAGCATGCAATTGAAAATTAACAGACATGCATGGAAGCAGGAAAATATAATTCATAATGAGGAAAGAATTAACTCCACCAAAACCAACCCAGAAATCACACAAATAATAGATTTAGTAGACAAGAACAATAGAACAGTTATTGTAAAAGCACCCTCTGTTGAGAAATCTAGAGAAAAATTAAGCATATTATGTAGATGTGTAGAAGATACTAAACAAACCCACATACTAATAGAATTTCGAAGGATGAAAAATTAAAACATCTGAAATGAAAATACACTAAACGGGATTAACAGCCATTTAAACATTGCAGAAAAAAGATTAATGAACTCCAACATAAAGCAATAAATATTATCCAAAACGAAACAAAGAGAAAAAAGACTAAGAGAAAAAAGAAGCGCACCAGTCAACTGCAGGACAAGCTCAGTAACCTAATACATGTGTAATTGGAGAATGGGGCCAGGAGCTATTTAAAGAAATAATGGCCAAGGATTTTCCATAGATCTAAGAAGCTCAACAAATTTCAAGTATAAAGAAACATCATGAAATTATACCATGACACATCAGAATTAAGACATTTAAAACCAGTGATTATAAGAAAATCTTAAAAGTATCCAGAAAAGGCATATCATGTACAGAAGAACAGATTTTTAAAAATGATATGAGTTCTCAACAGAAACAATACAAATGAAAAACTATGGCACACCTTTTAAAAGACTAAAAAACAAAACAAAAAACACTATCTAGAATTCAATTGCCAGTAAAAATATCTTTCAAAAACGAAGGTGTAACAGACTTAATTAGTCATACAAAGGCCTTGAGGTCAGACATACATGGGTTTAAATCTTGCTTCTATCTCTTACTGGTGGGGTGACTAATAACAAGTTATTCTTGTTACAGTATCAATGATAATCAATTTTCACTATCAATATACGAGTATTAAGCACTTACTAGAATGGGTCATGTATTATGCCAAGTGTTTTATGCACATATTATCTCATTTAATTCTCACTATTCAGAAACATTATTAGGCTTGTTTTATAAAAATGTTGGAATTTGAACCAAGATTGATTGAACTCAAAGTCCATGCTCTTAATCACTGGACCATACCACATGGACCTCAACTTCATATGTCCGTCAAATAAAAATAATAGTAGGTACATATGTTACTCTGAAGACTAAACAACACAATGTGTGTGTGTGTGTATCAATCAGTATGATCCCTTTCATGTAGCAGTCACTCAGTAAAGGGCACTGCTATTATGCAGTCATACTTACCATACATTTCATCTTCCAATCCATGAACAAAGGCTCCACAAGCTCCTGACTCGATCAAGTTCACAGCCCCTGTATCTATTTCTTCCTTGGGAGCATCATCTCCCCACTTCCTGCCACTGGAAAATTCCCCTGAACTGTAAAGTTCCTTGGCTCGCTCATGTGCAGTACGTTTCCTCTGTAGAGGACAACAACAATTACCACTTACAGGAGGTTCATGAAGGAACAAGGTGCACCCTGAGAACAAGGGACGCAGGGTGCAAGACTGCTCTCTCAGAGTTAAACTTGCAGGAAAACAAACAAACAAAAAAAAAAAACAAACCAAAACCCTCAATAAGTCAGAGCAGAGAAATGCAAATTCAACTTAAAAACCAAAGGCTCACAGGTCTGTCTGCTGACAGTGACCCTATTAAAGAAGGTAACCTTATTAAAGATAGTGAAAGAATATTGGTCAGACAGGTGCTCATGTTTGCAATGACAACACAGGAAAGGAAGAACCAGAAAGGTAAATGATGGCACCATCCTGGGTAGATAATACACTGGTCCTACAGAAGAACTGTTTTCAGTCCCAGTAGAAGTAAGTTTCTATTTAACAACACTGTGCTTCCAAGTAACCTTCTAGTAACTTCATTTTCTGCACAGAATGCCTAATGGGAAATATAATGATTAACTAAAGTAAATATACAGTCCACTTGAGAGTTACAACTTATCATACACCTGCTTCTTAAGAACATTCTTGGTATGAATTCACGTCCTCGTGGCTGATCATCTGAAAGGCAGTGATAAAATACAGGACCTGAGCCTACAGGATATGGTCGGACCCAGTAGTAAAGTTTGTATCTTGTGATGTGTCTTAGGATAACCTGTCCCTCACCACTCACCATGAGAATATCCTTCTTTACATTTCCACTCCAATATACACAAAGAACACTTAATCAATCACCCATCTCAAATGAAGTCATGTCATTCAGTAAAAACCATATGGCAGTATTTCATATCAACTTCTCAACCATTCCTTAGAATTTATCTTATCTTACCAAATAACTCAAAAGAAGGAAAAATCTAATATGTATGAAGATTATATTCCTTATGTGATGGAAAAAGTAGGAGAACCTAAATGTATACTAAAAAGCTAAAAAAGGATGGCACATCTACTTAACATAATATAGAATCAGTAAAAATGCTAAGTATTAAGTTGGCAATATGTGGGAAACAAGCATATAATATAGTGACAAGTGTTAAAAGTAACCTATAAAACTAAAACATAACACTATAAAACTATCTGCATACATGTTTAAAACATTCATAAGAAAAAGAGCTGGGGAGAAATACAAAAATGACAAATGTCATTGTGTAATAGTGGGAAAAATGGGTAAATGTTTTTCCATTTTCCTTCCTACTTAACCAAGATACTGTATCTCTTTATTATTGGTTTTATAATTTAAAAATTAAGATACTGACAATGAATGTACATATCATATTCTCATACTCATATTTAATCCTGGAAACTATAGCAGAGAACTATCAGAGTAAAAGCTTAAAGGCATTCCATAAGAGGCATTTTGTTACAGTTCGGAGGAGAATTTACTCACTCTTCCATGGGAAGCACTGTTGGAAAGAAGTACTAAAATGTTACATCAAAAATAAGACCAAAAATACAACTTTGTAGTTTCTAACAAATAGAAAATACTGGCTTATTTTTTGCAAAACACAACTTGTGCAAAATATTTCATTATAATAATTTAAAATTTAATGAAGTAACTTGTAATTAGTTTCAAGTTGTTAAGATTTTAAATTAAAATGTAATCTAATCACCCTACATTAATTTAACAAATGCATCGGTTGCAAATTAAATCAACATCAACTTGGCATATATTATTACATTGATGTTGGTTACAGAAACACAATTTAAACAACAAAGAATTCCAGTTACCCTCAGATCTGACATCAGCTTCTTGTCAAGTGTCTGCTCCAAGAAATGAGAACTGACTTGCTCCATAGAGCCCTGTAAAAAAGAAAGAATCCAGATCAAATTGAACATCTTCTAAGACTTGAACATTATCTTAATTGTCCAAGTTTGCAGCCAACTTAAATGTGTGGAAGTAACATTATTCTTGAAAGTAAACATGTCAATGGGTCCTGAATCATCGTTAATAAACACATGAGCAGCAGCAAAAGCTACCACCTAAGCAGAGCTCATTGTGTCATGCACTGTTCTGAGTGCTTTATATACACATTAACTCATTTAGCCCCCTTCCAAAGTAAATATTAGCCCCACTTTAAATGTGGGGGGAAAGAAGATACAGAAAGATTAAGTAACTCATTCAAGGTAAATTACAGAGCTGAGCTATAAACCCAGGTCCAAAATCTTTTGCCTAACTCTCACTGTCTCTCCATTCCTCTTCATTCCACTCTTTCTATTCATTTGTTCATTGATTCACTCTTTCAATAAAATATTTATTCAGCAACCATTTAATTATATGCCTAAAGTTACCAGGAATAGGACTACAAAAAATAAGAAATCAATTTTACACTTAATGCTATCAGACTAGTGACGGAAACCAACAAGAGATAATTCTATTATGATGTAAATTGTTATAATACACATTCATAAAGGGAAAACTGGAAATCACAAGTGAGAATGTCATGTGGGAAACATCAAGTGGTTCTATAAAGAAAACACAAAGCCCTGGCTGGTAGCACAGTGGATAAGGTGCTGGCCTGCGAACCCAAAGGTTGGTGGTTCAATTTCCAGCCAGGGCACATAACCAGGTTGCAAGCCAGGTCTCCAGCAAGGTCTGTAGCTGGAGGCAGGTGAAAAGCAATCATACATTGATGTTTCTCTCCCTCTCTGCCTCTCTCTGAAAATGATAAATAAAATCTTTAAATAATAATAATAAATAAAATATTTTTTAAAAAGCAAACACAAGATAGGGGTGCTGAAAATGAGGCAATGCAGGTAGCTAGGGATAACATTATAAAGGGCCTCATCAGCCAAAGGCGTTTGCCTTATGAATAATAACTAATAGTCTCTGTTAAATATTTAATGAGCTCAACAATGTACAAAATATTTTACTCCTGGTTGGTGGCACAGTGGTTAAGGCGCCAGCCTGCGAACCCAAAGGTCGCTGGTTTGATTCCCCAGCCAGGGCACATAACCAGGTTGCAAGCCAGGTCTCCAGCCAGGTCTGTGGATGGAGGCAAGTGAAAGACAACCATACATTGATTCTCTCCCTCTCTGCCTTTCTCCCTTCCCCTCCATCTAAAAATGATAAAATCTTTTTTTAAAAATTTTTTACTTATATTTTAAAGATTTATTCTCCCTATCATCCCATGAAGAACATACATGGTCCTCATTTTTCAGATTAGAAGTCGAGGCTGACAGATTTGGTAACTTGCTCATTTCAAATAAGGGAGAAACAGAGATTTACACTTCATAAACATCATCTTGACATCAATGTGGTTAATGGACCAAAAGGAATCAAAAAGAAGTAGAGAGCAGTTAAGAGGCTATGAGAGCAAGGCCTGGCCATCTTATGAACTATATTGAAGATCTATTCTAATTCCCAAGTTAGAAATGCTTAAACAGGCTCAGAATTTTTCTCCAAGCACATTTTCCATGGACAGTTGCATGTTCCTTGGGGATAGCCTTACCCAAGTTAACACTTTTCCTGCAACTCTAGGAGACTGTTGTACTATTTTGACTTAAGTTTCAAAACCACTTCTTCTTATCTCTATGCAGTACAGTTGGTGGCCTTGTTTATTACATAGATCCAAGTCAATACCAAATCTAACATTAATGTTTTTTATCCAAAACATCAATTTTATGAATAAGAACTATAAATTTTTAAGAGCTCCTCACTCTCTCTAGATTTACCACCAGTGTTAACAATTGCCTTTTTAAGGGGCATTTTTTTCTACAAAGTTTTATTTTAAAATTTTTTTTCCCTTTTTCTTAGCTATTTATTTTGAAATATTGATACTTATAGACTCACATAAAGTTGCTAGTTAAACTAGTACAGAGAGTTCCTGTGTATCTTTTATTCACCTGAATGGCAACATCTTACATAATTATAGCATATTATCAAAGCCAAGAGATTGCACTTTAAAAAAATATATATTTTATTATTTCCAGAGAGAGGGGAAGGGAGAAAGGCAGAGAGGGAGAGAGACATCAATGTATGGTTGCCTTTCACCTGCCTCCAGCTACAGACCTGGCTGGAGACCTGGCTTGAGACCTGGCTTGCAACCTGGTTATGTGTCCTGGTTGGGAATCAAACCAGTGACCTTTGGGTTCACAGGCCTTCACCTTATCCACTGTGCCACCAGCCAGGGCAAGACTGTACATTTTAACTTCCAATCAATGGTATCAAATTACCCTCTTACAAATTTATATCAACTTAAACTCCCCTCAGCAAGTGGGACCATAACTGATTTCTTGTATCTTTGCCAGCACTCCAGTGATCAATCTATGAAAAGTTTTGCCAATATGATGGGAAATAATGATAGTGGAATGCCTCTGATGATTATGAGGTTGAACATCATTTTCGTTTTTTTTAAATTTTTATTATTTATTTTTTTAAAAATTTAATTTTATTGTTGTATTATATCCATCCCCTTCTTCCTCCCACAAAGAAAGTTTTGATAACTTCACACTATAAATTACTCAGTCCAGTTTGAAGATCCTCAGCTAAATTCTCCCCAACAGTTAGCAAATTTACAGTTATGTGCAACAAATCTCCACTATTATCTAAGAATGCCAAAGCTTTCCATTTCAAACCCACAAACACAAGAGTCCTAAAGAACAGTAACCTACTTGAAAAATGGTCAGACCTGAACTAGTATAGGTCAAGCAGAAACAGAAAAGGGATAGCTGTGAGTACATTCAAGGTACAAAAAGGTAGAACTGATAAGAGCTAATGACTCTGGAGATAAGGGACCCTGAAAAAGAATTCCAAATGCTCCAGGTTCATGACTGGGTAGATCATTAATCATCCATTAAAGCAGGGGAAGAGCAGATTTGGGCCAAAAAGATACAAAGCATATTTCAACAATCATGAAAACATCTACATATAGTTCTTACTGCCACCTCCATAGCCATTGTGCCCCCAGGTTCCCAGCATCACCTCCACAATTTGCACCGTAATGATGGTGGAGGACAGCAAGTCTTCAGATAATCAGGACATGTCTGGGATACAGGAACATGAGAAGGAGAAAGTCTCAGAATTTGTGTGAGAAAGAAAGGAAAAGGAAGGGAAGGGGAGGAAAGGGGAGGGGAGGGAGGGGAGGGGAAGGGAAGAAAGGGAAGGGAAGGGAGGAAGGAAGGAAGGAAGGAAGGAAGGAAGGAAGGAAAAGAAAAGAAGAAACAGAAGAGGGGGAAAAAAAGAGAAAACCAAACTCCAGAAGCACCAAGTCAGACTCTACGTCTGCATCCCAAGAGGTTAAGTCATGAAAAGCAGGGGCCTACAACCAAGACTGCTCTCCAGCAAAGCTATCATTTGGAATGGAAGGGCAGATAAAGAGCTTCCCAGATGAGAAAAAACTAAAGGAGATCATCACCAAACCATTATTACATGAAATGTTAATGGGATATTTTTTTAAAAAGATCAGAACTATGAATAAAATGGCAATAAATATATATCAACAATTAAGTCTTATTTAAAAACTAAGCAAACAGGAACAGAGACGGAATCAAGGATACAGAGAGCATTTTGATGCTTGTCAGACGGGAGGGGGTTACGAGGGAATGGGTGAAGAGGTGAGAAGATTAAAAAGTACAAATAGGTAGTTACAGAATAGCCACAAGGATATAAAGTACAGTACAGGAAATAGAGTAGTCAAAGAACTTACATGCATGACCCATGGGCATAAACGATGGTGGGGATACTGCCTGAGGGAGTGGGGGTGCTGGGTGGAGGTGGAGGTAAAGGGGGGAGAACCAGGACAACTGTATTAGCATAATAAATAAAATAAAATAAGAACCATATTCCCTTCCACAGGGTTGTACGTGGGACTCTAGATTTGGGTAATGCTTAAGTGCTCAAAGGGTTGTGTGCCTTGTTAAATGAGAATTATGTAGAGGATAACATGTTCTAGTTTGACTATTTGGCCAAGTTCCTGCTTTGGGCTCTGCATTCCCCAGGCTGGTTTCTTCAGTGGTACTGTGGGGTCAGTATCTTCAAACAAACAAACAAAAAATTGATAGAGTTCATAAATGCAATCCCAGAAACCATTGGGATTTACAGTAGGACAAATGTGTTGCATTTTTGCTCTGAGTCTCCAGTCTAGAAGTCAAAGATGCAGCTGTGAAAGTCAAAGATCTAATGCATAAGAGTGTGAAGAAGATGGTAGAAATCAACTTTCTCTGTGTTCATAAAAAATTGAGATAAAAACGAGTAGCCCAGTGTTGATTCAAGAAAAAACTAGAAGAGTGGAGCTGGAAGAGATTTTCTAGGCTGTTTATACCACTGACTCATGCTTCCTAAGATAGTGCCATTTGCAGATACTGGCATCAATCACTAAATTCCCCAAATGGAGTGAAATTTTCTCACTTAAGCAGAAATATAACTTTACAGACTTTTGGATGTGACAAAGATTCTGGGCTTAAGATGGATGGAACCGAGAGATATCAAAGCAGTTTGAGAATTAACCAACAATTACCTGAATAGGTTTCAACCTATGGGCCCAATGATGGATGAAGAGAGAGTAGCTTACTGGTTTCTCCCCCATGAGCACTTATTGACGTGTTTGTAGCACAGAACTCCAGTGGTAAACTGACTTCCCTCCACAGTCATGCACCTCCCTGCTCACAAGAACCTCAAAGCTGCCTACTCCTTCCAGAACATACACACCAAGATGCTCCTGCCAGCCTTTATGAAATGATGTGCTCATTATAGCTCAAATGAAAGAATTTGATATAGTCAATGCATTATTTTGATGCAAAATGAGACATTCTTGGAAAACCTCAAGTTTGGTATAGGAGACGGCAGTATTATTTATTATTTACAGTATTCTTTAGTTAATTGGAGGTGTCCGGGAGGTATCAGCCTTCTGAAAAGGCTGAGTTTGTATTACAATACATGGATATTTCCATTTCTAGGACTCTGACATCACAGAATTCCAAAGATGAATAAAAGCACAACTTAAGTGAAATCAATAAAGTTGGTAACAATCAGAAAAGGCAAAAAAAAATCTGTGACCAATACTACACATTTCTAGCTAGAACATTAACATTCTTCCTTTCTTTCACTGTTTGCCCATTTGCAGGAGGAATAAAAGGATACAAAGAGCACATTCTTCTCATCTTCTAACTTTTGGCTGCCTCTTAAGAAGTAGGTATTTTTCTATTTGTTATCAAAAGGATTTTTGTTTAATGGACAGTACAAAGTGATAGATTCATGTATGAAAAATCTTTGCTATTGTGTGGAGATAAACTGTTCTTTTATTATTTAGCAAGTGGTGATCTGTCCATGTAACAATGAAGGATGCATTTGAAAAATGCTATCATTGGGAATATTTTTTGAATCAATACTTCCATAACTCAGTGATGAATGGTGGATGTTTACCTGTACAGAAAGATAATGAAATAATGACTAGTACATTTCTTTCTTCAAAGGTAAAGTTTTGTGCAAATAAAAAGTATGTTCTCTGAAAAAGTATGCACCCATGACAGACTATAGACTTTTCTCCTACTGCACAAACTCATTTCTTCTCAGTAACGGCAAAAATATGCAGGGAAAAGAAACTGAAAGCACTAATGTGAAATAAAACACCCTGTGGAATTTATTAATGCTATCAGAAATATTGGTATTCTGAATATTTTACTTATGCAAAATTGCATATACTCCTTTACGGTGACTTTATTACAATGATGGAAAATGTCTTACTTGTAAAAGAGTATTCATAATTTTGTTATTGGTGTTTTTGTATAGAATTTTAAAAAACTGTTGAGTGTGTGCACACGCGCACACGTGTGTGTTACCTATCTATATCTCCAATAGTTCAAGGGGAAAAACATGCTAAATGAGGCCACAAAAACAGGCTTTGACTCAAATAACACAAAGTAAATATATCTCCCTGCTTTTCTTTTCCAGTGTCAAGGTTGTTCAGTCCAGAAAAAATTATTTTAGACAACATGCTGGCTCTCCTTTACGTTATAAGTAGTCAAATGATACCAATAACATCTTATACCATGTAGGAGCTAGCAAACTACAGTCTATCAACTAAATTCAGCCCATTGCCTATTTCTATACAGCCCATAAGCTAAGAATGGCTTTTACATTTTTAAGTATATTTTATTGAGTATGCTGTTACAGTTGTTCCAATTTTTTCCCCTTTGTTCCCCTCTACCCAGTACCCCTCCAGCAACCCCAACCCCTTAGTTCATGTCCATAGGTCATGCATGTAAGTCCTTTAGCTTCACTCTTTCCTATACTATTTTTAACCCCCTGTCTATTTTGTACCTACCAATTATGCTTCTTAATCCCTGCACCATTTCCCATTTCTCCTTCTTCCCCTGCCCCAGCTGATAATCCTCCAAATGACAGCCATAACCTATGATCCTGTTCCTATTCTGGTTGTTTGCTTAGTTTGTTTTTGTTTTTATTTTTTAGGTTCTGTTTTGATCTTCTTTTTCCTAAATAAATCCCTTTAACATTTCATATAATGGCTTGGTGATGATGAACCTGTTTAGCTTTACCTTATCTGGGAAGCACCTCAGCTGCCCTCCCATTTTAAATGATAGAATGATAGCTTTGCTGGCTAGAATAATCTTGGTTGTAGGTCTTTGCTTTTCATCACTTTGAATACTTCTTGCCAATCCTTTCTTAACTGCAAAGTTTCTTTTGAGAAATGAGCTGATAGTTTTACAGGGACCCCTTTGTAGGTAACTCTATTTTCTCTTTATCTTTAACTTTTGGCATTTTAATTATGATGTCTTGGTGTGGTCCTCTTTGGGTCTAGCTTATTTGGGACTATCTGTGCTTCCTGGACTTGTAAGTCTATTTCCTTCACCAAATTTGGGAAGTTTTCCTTCATTATTTTTTCACGGTAAGTGTTCAATTTCTTGCTTTTCCTCTTCTCCCTCTGGCGCCCCTATGATTCCGATGTTGGCACATTTAAAGTTGTCCCAGAGGCTTCTAAGCCTCTCCTCATTTTTTTTCAATTCTTGTTTCTTCACTCTGTACTGGTTGGCTGTTCATTTCTTCCTTATGTTCCAAATCATTGATTTGAACCCTGACTTCCTTTCCATTCACCATTGGTTTCATGTGGATTTTCCTTCATTTCATTTAGCATAGCCTTCATTTCTTCCCTTATGTGTTTTACTTAAACCTTGTCTGCAAAGCCTGTGAGCATCATTATCACCATGTTTTGAACTCTGTAGGTTGGTTATCTCCTCATTGCTTCGTTCTCCCACTGGAACCTTAAATTAATCTGACTGCCTCTTTTGGGCAATACTTCTCTGCCTCCTCAACTTGACAGCCCTACAACGTGGTGAAACTGGTTGCTCCACACTGAGGAATTACCAAAGGCTCTGCCCCTTACAACTTAACTAGTGCAATAGCTCTACCTAAGACACAAAGGCAAACACAGGAGGAGGTCAATTAGATGCTAAAAGTACACCACTCTAGCTAGTGTGGTTCAGTGAAATGAGAACTAGCTTACAAACCAAAGGGTCTCCAGTTCAATTCCACATCAAGGCACATGCCTGGGTTGTGGGCCAGCTTCCCAGTTGGGGGTGTGCAGGAGGCAACCACACATTGATGTTTCTCTGCCTTTCTTTCTCCCATCATTCCCCTCTCTCTAAAAATAAATAAAATCTAAAAATAAAAATAAAAAGCAGCCAACCAAAAAAAAAAAAAAAAAGACAAATTACTATGTGAGATGTAAAACTGTCCCTAACTAAGATATCTTCATTTGCCCTGGAAAAGCATAGCCCGGGAAGACTTAACAGAGATTAAAACCTATGATCTGTCCAAAAATGTTATAATTTAAGGTCAAAGACTTAGAGGCATAAAAATAAGCCTACTGAATAAGAGAAATTAAACATCTTAAGAAATCATTGAACTAGGGGCCATATTCTAGATAGAACACCAATTATCATGATTATTTACAAAGTAGTAATTGTATTCTAAATAATCCAAAGGAGCTGTGTACTTGGAAAGTCACATTTCTTTGCCTTATTAGGACAGTTACAGATAATGAAAAATCAACAACCTTTCACACGGTCTTGAATTTTCTGATACAGCCCACATCTGAAAATTTTCATCCTGCTATAAGCCAAAAATAGAGGCTATTATTCCTTTTTTGTACAAAATGGACTTAAGTTTCCCTTCATTAAAGTTCTTAAAGAACCTGGTTTCTGCTTTCCTCTTGTGCATCTCTCACACTGAACATTATTCTCCCATACCAAGAAGTATTAAACTGCTTATCACTTAGTATGCTATTATAGTGTAGTATAATATTATACTTCTTCTATAACTGTGATCATATTTTTTCCCTTCCATAGTTCTTTACCTAGCTAATTCATATTCAGCCTTCAAAACTCAGCTTAAAAATCACCTCCTCCAACCACTGGCTGGTAGCACAGTGGATAAGGCACCAGCCTGTGAACCCGGAAATCGCTGGTTTGATTCCCCTGCCAGGGCACATAACCAGGTTACAAGTCAGGTCTCCACTCAGGTCTGTAGCTGAAGGCAGGTGAAAGGCAACCATACATTGATGTTTCTCTCCCTCTCTGCCTCTCTCTGGAAATAATAAATAAACTCCTTAGATTAAAAAAAAAAAAAATCACCTCCTCCAAAAAAGCTTTCTGTGGCTGTCGGGTGTGCTCCTTCCTAAAAGGTACCAGGTATTGTAATCGACTAACTGCCTATGTCAACCTACCAGACTACCAACTCTTTTGAAGGTGTAAACTATGGCTTGGTGTTTGTTAAACTTGATGAAAATGTGGTCTAAAGATAACATGCAGTTTACTTAACCACAGGTTTTGCCTATTCAAGAGTTAGTGCTTAAAAGTTGGTGCAAGGAGTTTGCCTCTTGGATTACACAGAGGAACTAGTACACCAGCAGAGCCTTAACTGCACAACCATAGCTCCCAAAGTGTAACTCGATCATCACTAGGAAGGGATTCTACATGGGCTATAGATCATGCAGTGTTATTAAAATTATTTGCAAAAAGTGGTATGCATTAGTGTATGTACATACAAGGAAGTGGGTGTACTGCATGTGTATGTGTGTGTGCAACAAAAAGTAGGCTAGAAACTATAAAAGTAACAGTGATTATTAGCAAGATTAGAATGTTAATTACTCTTGAAGTACAAACATAATTACATAATTTGAAACTGTTCAGATGTGAAATTACAGCATAAAGCAGCTAACTCAAGTTAGAGTCATCTAAGTGGAACCCTTTCCATTCACCACTGTAATTCAACATTCATACAGCTTTACATAAATGAATTTGAAATCCTATGGGGTACAAACTGAAAAATGTGAAAGACCTGGCTTTAACGATTACTTTTCTGAAATGCCTACTCAGATAAAGATGTATCATTAAATTATTTCTCTAAACATTCTCCCCCTTATCTCTCTCACCAACACACACACTGATGCTCAGCAAATGTTAAATGAAAGAATTTAATAAATGACTGGGTTGTTTTGAATTTTAAAATATTGACTGGCCAAAGTTTTAAAATGTGAATTTAAAAATAAAACCAATAACAACTGGTTTAATGCTGTATTTTATTGTGAACAATGCAATTTATAAGCAGAAAATTCTGAAATCATCCAAATTCCTTATTATTCCATGAGAATCCTTTACAGGGGTTTTAATAATTACTCCATAAATACTGGTCACAGAATAGGACTATCACTGGTTCTGTTCCCAGTACAGTGAGGCCCAAAGCAGTTAACCAGCAATCTTCACAAAACTTGGTAGAGTCAGAGGCCCTCACCACAAAGAAGTGTCTAAAAAGAATATCAGATTTTCTTGCTGCAATATTTACAAAACTGTATATGCTTATATATATTTATAGACTAAACACCCCCACACCATCCCAGTTTTCTTCCTGTGAAATTAACAAAATTTTATATACTTTTATATATTTATATACTGTAACCACCCACACCATCCCACACAGAATACATTACAATTTATAAACATTTTCATAGACACTATCTCATTTAAGCATCATCACAACCAAATAAGGTAAATATGAGAGATATTATCACCCACTTAACAGATGAGAAAACTCAAAGATCAAGTGATGGCTCAAAGGTCAACATTCCTTCTATAAGACAGGTGCATCTCTGAAAAGCTAATTTTTTAATCAATGTCCTGAGTCCCTAAAGGCAAAATAGCAGAAAGTACCAGCCTAAAAGTCAGGAGATTAGTTTCTGAATACCATTCTACAAACTTTCTATTTGTATAAGCTAAATAAGTTACTAACCAGACCCTCAGTTTTCTCATCTGGAAATGGGAATAACAACACTACCTTGCTGGGTTATTGTGAAGAGTAAGTAAGATCATGTATATGGCTTCACAGTGGAGTACTTAGGTCATAACGCATGCTTAGTAAATGGCAATTATTTTTATTGTTATTTTCCTTTTTCTCTACACCTGGGCTATCTCATATGCTAACAAGTTTAAAGAGAATCTTTAAAATTCTTTCTAGCTCTAGAAGACTTCTCCATTGGAAAGTGAGCCATTTCTTTTAAGAAATACTAGAATTTCTAATAGTGCGATTACAACTGCCCCTATCCAGTTTCTCAAAATGTTTACTTAAGTGTAACAGGCAATGTGTTCATTCAAGAAAGTATAACTTAGCCTGACTGGTGTGGCTCAGTGGGCACCATCCTGCAAACAGAAAGGTGTTCAATTCCCAGTCAGGGCACAGGCCTGGGTTGAAGCCAGGTCCCCGGATAGGGGTGCACAAGAGGTAACTGATCAATGTTTCTCTTGCACATTGATGTTTCTCTCTTCCTTCTTCCTCCTTTCCCCCTTCTCTAAAAATAAATAAATCTTTAAAAAGAAAGAAACACACACATTTTTCTTAAAAAAGGAAAGTGTAACTTACCAATAGCTTTGCAGCCTGAACTCGAACCACCCAGGAGCCATCACTGACCATGTGACAAATTTTTCCAAAAGCATCATCAACTAAGCGAATTTCTTCATTAGAAGAAGGGATTGGGACAATGCTAAATTAAAAGAAAACAAACCACAAATGGCAAAATATAAACCTACAACTTTAGGTTCAATAAGATAGTAATGACCAATGAATACTGGCACAAATAGAAACAGTCATTAAATAATTAAAATCCTAGAACAATGGGATACATTTCATAGTCAACAAATAATCCCAGGAGTATAAACCAACCCATTTAGTTACACTGTAAATTTTCACTGTCTTGAATAAAAGTGTTTAACTTTTCAAAAGTACAAAGATTTGTGAAGATATCAAAATTTAACTACCACAGTGTATATTATATATATTTATATCTTTATTCTATATTTGCATTGCTGTCAATATGGTAAATCTTCCAATAAATATATATAAAACATACTTGCATATCTGGTCCTAAAAGAGGAGGCAGATTCCAATTATTATTATTTCTTTTTTTTTTTAAGATTTTATTTATTATTTCCAGAAAGAGAGGAAGGGAGAGAGGCAGAGAGCGGCAGAAACAGAGAAACATCAATGTATGGTTGCCTTTCACCTGTCTCCAGCCACAGACCTAGCTGGAGACCTGGCTTGCAACCTGGTTATGTGCCCTGGCTGGGAATCAAACCAGCGACCTTTGGGTTTGCAGGCCAGCACCTTATCCACTGTGCTACCAGCCAAGGCTCTACTTTTTTTTTTTTAATAATATATTTGTCTCTCCACTTAAAAGAATCACTGTGAGAATAAACGATTTAATTACTGTGAAAATATTTTTAATCAGGAAAATACTACGTAAGGAATCATTATTCTCAAATCACCTGGTATTTTTATCTGGCACTTGTATTTACTAAAATGGGCCCCAAACAATTTTCAAGACTTAAAAAGGGTGAGGATGGGGTGAGGAAGATGCTGCAAAGCACTTAAGAAAGTAATACAACAACAATAAAATTTAAAAGAAAAAGAAAAAGAAAGTCTCATTCTTTCATTTATTCTTCATTTATAGAAGAGGAAGTTTGAGACCCAGAGAGTGGAAGTATCTTTCCCAAGATACACAGTAAGTTCATGGATGGCAGAGCTGAAGAACAAGGACTAGGCACCCTGTTTTCTGGGTCTGTGCTTTTCCTCTATTTCATACTGCCTTCCAAAAATCACCAACATTCCTTTTCTGAAGATAGCTTGCTGTATGGTAGGAGGAGAGAAAAATGGCTTAGCAATGAAGAAAAGCTGGCTTACACCCACACTGACCTTTCAGGATAGAGCTGACTTACAACCCAGATAAGCTGGACTGCAGCACTGCGCACTTGTTCATAGTCATCAGAGAGCAATTTACAGGCCTGCAAACAAAGATTTTGAAGTCTGTTACTTTCGTGTCCCCCACCCCAGGTGACGTTCAAATTATTTTCACAATGAAGATTGGGTAGCTGGATAAGGATGTCAATCATAATACTTATGGGTGTTTTAACTCCTTGAGCCTTTGCTCAACAAAGAATCCTTGGCTTCTGTCAGCCACTGTGTCTGTGTTCTGACTGTGAACCCTCCTCCTCCACACCTGCAGGCAGAACGACAGACTGACAGCATGAAAGCCATGTAGAACAGCACAATTCCAGCAAAGTAGGGGAAGCCCACTCTGCTGCCCTCCCAGGCTCAAATAGCAGAGATGGGCTTTTTTTTCTATCTGTAAAATCAAAACACAAATTTCTGATTGACAGTCCATCTGAAATAAATGTACAATTTTAATACTAAGCTGCCAAAAGAAGCCACACTTTTCTTTTTTACTTTGGTCTGAGTGGAATATCCCCACTCTACCCACAGTCAGAGCAACACTCCTAATTTCAACATCACCCAAAATTCCTCCATGTCTGAGACTTTCAAATCCTATGTTCCATTTTCTGACCAGAACACACTACTCAACCAGCTCTCCCATCTCCATGTCTTAACCTATCACACCTGCTTTTCAATTCCACTTACCCTACCTATCCATTTAACCAGGGTTTCTCAATCTTGGCACTACTGACATTTTAGGCTACATGATTTTCTGTGAGTTGTCCTGTGCATTTTAACACATTGTTGATCAGCAATCTTATAGCAAAAGCTGATGCAAGTGCAAGCACAAGTTAACTCATCAGTAAACAACATTTGCGCATGAAAACATGACTTGTTTTGTGACTAGTCAACAATGTGTTAAGATGTTTAGCAGTATCCCTGGCCTCTACCTACTATGCAGTTGTAGCACCGCACCCTCTCCCTCTCCCCAGAAGTTCCAACAGTCAAAAATACCTCCTATCCTAACTGACCTTTCACCAGCATTTGACATTGTTGGCTACGAGACCTCCCTCCAGTCTCTTCTGGAATATATTTTTTCTTTCTCTTCCTCCATCTGGCTGCTCCTCAGTTCCATTCTAGGGCTGCTTTCTTCTACCTCTTAAATATTGGATTTTACCAATAGCTCAATCCTTGGTTTCTTTCAATCTTCTTTCCCTCCCTGAATATCCTCATGCTCCCTAAACACTGATGACTCCAGCTCTGATCTCTCCTGAGCTTCAGACCTTCACAACTATTTATGGCCTGAAATTCTCATCAACCCTTCAAATTCAAATATAACCAAAAACAATTCATTGGTACCTAATTCTACCTTGTATCTCAAATTCTGCACTATCATTCCACCCTTACCTACTTTCTTGAGCCTCTCATCATTGCTAGTTTACTATCATTAAAAAAAAAAAAAGGGGGGGGGAGGGCAAACTGGTCACTTCTGCTAAGCCCCACCAAGACTTAATACCAACTTAACTAGTTTCAGCTTCTCCCAAGAATGGAATTTAAATGAATCAGCCTGGAATTTCCTGTTCAGCACTACTGAGGTAATCTGCCTGATAAGGGCTCCCTGATTTTCTCTAAGGGAAAGTAACCTTACCCAAATAATCCACTCTTTTAACTTCCTTGGCCCATGTTCTTTCTGCCTACAAAAGCCTTCCTATTTGTAAACCACCCCAACACACCTTCCTATTTACTATATAAGATGTTGTTCGATTCATGAACCATTCAATGAAGCCAATTATATCTTTAAATTTACTTGGCTGAGTTTTGTTAATTATTTGGCTTCCCACATAGTTTCCCAATAAGGAGAGAAGGGGCTGGTCACATCAACCATTCTAAATTCATTCTATTTCATTTTCCAAAAGAATAAACTTGGTGTACACAACAGTCATAGGGGCTTAGCTAATTTTCATCTTCCTCTGAATGATAAAACCACCTTGCTAGGCTAACAAAACCTGGTATCTGACCATTGATTTAGATGGCCTGTCTTTAATTTCCTACAATTATTCTACAAAAGAAATACCGCTTTGCAAGGCCTTCTGGTGAGGAAGTCAGCTTCTCCTAGTTATATTATAAATTCACTGTGCCTTTCTTTACTAATACCACAACAATCATGTGAAATCACTCATATGATCCCAGAATCTTGGTCAGCCTCCTCCAGGGTGGTGCCTAGAACTGCCTTCGTTTGACCCAAGAAACCAAAGATCAGCAAGACTACTACTTTCTTCATTCTGAACACTACACTTCATTTTGTATACTCTGATATTTATATTGAGTTACCTAAATCCTCATAAAAGTCCTTTCACATATACTAGTGCTATTCAAGGACATATCCCCCTTCCTCTTCTTAGCTAGATGACGCTTTATGTTCCCACATATTGACAACCAATGTGCCACCCCCTAGTTTCATGATGCCTTCCCTTCCCTAGCAGACAGTCATTTAAAGTACCTGATTATAAATTGTTTGGTGTAATTTCAGTCCTCTTTCATGGAGCTGCAACTATAAAATAAAGATATAGTTTGAGTATTTGTGGAAAAAAATCCATACTTCCAATGTATCCCCACAATCTCCTATATTTTCCACCATTATATGAGATTAACACGTTTCCCATTAGCCAAAATCAGGGCTATGTAAATAAGAAACCTGGCCAAAGACTTTTTTAGTAGTGTACTCAAACATTTAATAAATCTCTCCAATGGACTCTCCCAAAGGGATGTCAGAAAAATATAAAACAATGATAAGAAGGCTGAGGAAAAAATGATTAATACCATCCCTCCTAAAAAGCACTCCACAACTGAGTAAATTTCTCCTACATTTCTGAAACATAGAAGGTACAATACCACTTGAACCTAATGTATTACAATATGCTTCCATGTTTCAGAAATACAGGTGAAAGCAACAAGAGAAGCCCCCCCAAAAACACATCAGTTAAACAGAAATGTGTGTCTTTGAGCTCTGTGATGCCACCAACAGCTTCCTGAAAAGTATGCATAAGATGTAACCTTGGGGGGGAGGGGGGGAGGTCAGAATATATACAAGGCAGCATTAGCCATATACGAATGAAAAAGACACAAATAGAATGTCCCCATTTAGTTTCCTGATCATGTTTACCATTGCTTTTATAGCTGCTGTTCTGACACGTGGGTCCTGGTCGCTGAAGTAATCCCCTATAATCTTTTGTACGTCTCTGACAGCTAGGCCTTCTGTATCCTTTGTGACACCTTTCTCCAAAGAGCCAAGGTTGCCAAGTAGCTGCAGGCACTTATTTCTTACACCATGAGAAGTATCTGTCAGGTGCTATACAAAGAGAGAAAAAAGGTCATGATTAGATGTCTTTTAAAAAATAAATAGCAAAAGTATTCTATCAACTTTAGGAATGACTTGAATACTACATTCGCACAAGTGTGTTGAGCGAGTACTATGTTACTTGACTTTGTGTCTTCCAAAAAGAATCATAACTCCTTAGGAAATAAAAATTAAGATTCCCATTTGGTTACTGTAGTCACATCAGTAGTTGGCATTTATTTGCCTTGTAACATAGAACTGGATACTTTAAAAATGGCTTCTAAATTGCATTTTATGATATTGAAAGAAAACAAAATTTATGAATTTTTAAAACTTTTATCTATACATTATGTAAAAATATTAAATGTACTGTTCAATTAAGTTTTACAAAGTAAATGCACATATATAACAAACACACAGATAAAGAAATAGAACATGACCAACACTCCAGGAACCCCCCTTGTGTCCCTTCTAACTACTCCACCACCATCAAAAATAGCCATTCACTTAATTTCTAACACAAAGATTTCTTATGCCTACTTTTGTGTTTTATAAAACAAATAGTATCTAGTTCCTTTCACTTAATATTACCTTTGTGAGATTAGAGATTACAGTATGCCATACAGTAAAGTTCATTCATTCTCACTATATAGTCACGTATTCACAAACGGAATATATCACAATCCATTTATCTTTTCTATTATTGAGATATATATATATTTCAGTTGGGGGCAACTCTAAATAATGCTCCTATGACTATTCTTGAATATGGCTTTTGGTGTACATGTTCACATTTCTATTGGATATATACTTAGGAATAGAACTGCTGGGTCACAGGGTATGCATATGTTCAGTTTAGGAAGACACTGTCAAGTAGTTTTGCAAAGCAGTTGTGCTAATTTACACTTCCACCGGCAATCCATAAGTGTTACAGTTTTGCCACATTCTTGTCAACACTTACTACTGCCAGGTTTTTTTTCATTTTAGCTCTTCTCACCACATTTTAAACAAATTATCAGTTATCCTTCCCTTTAAAAAAAAATTATTTACTTTTAGAGACATGGGGGGAAGGGAGAAGGGAGAAAGAGGGAGAGAAACATCAATGTGTGGCTGCCTCTTGCACACCCCCAACTGGGGACCTGACCCAGAACCTAGGCATGTGTCCTGACTGGGAATTGAACTGGTGATCCTTCAGTTCATAGGCTGGTGCTCAATCCACTGAGCCACATGCGCCAGGGCTCCTTCTCTTTTAATAGTCCAAAGCTACTAAAAATAAGGTATTGGCATAATGCAATAACAAGAACAAAAATACCTTAATGAAATGAGGTTGCACAGCAGGTCATAATATGGTGTGAAATGCTGCCTTTTAAACTTTTTAAACTTGGCTCAAAGTAAGAATCACGCATTACATGGCAACATAGTACTCAAACACAAATATATACACAGAAAGTTTAACAAAACAATATTTAATATTATGTCTTGTGATGCACTATTATAATCTGAATTCTATTTTTTATTTTTTATTGACTTCATTGGGGCCTTATTGGTTAATAAAATTATATGGATTTCAAGTGTACAATTCTATAATACATCATCTGTACACTGTATTGTGTATTCACCGCCCCATGTCAAGTCTCCTTACATCACCATTTATCTCCCCTTTACCCTCATCTACCTCCCCTCCCCTCTCTCATGGTAATCACCATACTGTTGTCTATGTCTACAGGTTGTTTTTTGTTTGTTTTTTAATTTAATTTAATTATTTTTTAAAGATTTTATTCATTACTTTCAGAGAGAAGGGCAGGGAGGGAGGAAGAAAGGGAGAGAGAGATTGCATCAATGTATGGTTGCCATTCATCTGCCTCCAGCTGGGGACCTGGCTGGAGACCTGGCTTGCAACCTGGGTATGTGCCCTGACTGGGAATCAAACCAGTGACCCTTGGGTTTGCAGGCTGGTACTCAATCCATTGAGCCACACCAGCCAGGGCTACAAGTTTTTTGCTCTTTGCTTAATCCCTTCACCTTTTTCACCGAGTCCCACCCACCCCCCCATCTTTTTCTGACAGCTGTCAGTCTATACTCTATGATTCAGTTTCTTTCTCTCTCTCTTTTTATTAGATTATTTTATTCATCGGTTAAATCATATGGTACTTGCCTTTCTCTGACTGGCATAATGCTCTCCAGGTCCATGCATGCTCTTGCAAAGAGTAAGATAACCTTCTTTTTTATAACCAAATAGTACTCCACTATGTAAGTGTACCAGAGCTTTTTCAACTCATCTACTGTTGGAAACATGGACTGTATTCAAATTGTAGCTATTATAAATAATGCTGCAATGGACAGAGGAGTGCATATATTCTTTTCAATTTGTGTTTCAGTTCTTTGGATATGTTCCCAGAAGGGAAATGCTGGATCATTAGGCAGTTCTATTTTAAATTTTTTCAGATAACTCCATACTCTTTCCACAGTGACTGCACCAATCTACATTTCCATCAGCAGTGCCCACGGGTGCCCTTTTCTCCAATTCTTACTAACACTTAATTGTTCGCTGATTTATTGATGATAGCAATTCTGACAAGGTGTGAGGTGACATGCTATTGTGCCTTTAATTTCCATTTTTCTGATGATTAGTGATGTTGTCTATTGTCCTCTTTGAGAAGTGCCTATTCATGTCTTTTTCCCATTTTTAAATTAGATTGTTTGTTTCTTTGGTGTTAAGTTTTACAAGTTCTTTATAAACTGGGGATAGTAACGCCTTATCAGATGTATCATTAATGAATAAATTCTCCCATTCAGGGGGCCTTTTCATTTTGTTGGTTTCCTTTTTTGTAGAAAAACTTTTAGTTTGATATAATTTGACATTTTTTTTTCCACTTATTGATTTTAGAGAGAGAGCAAGAGAAAGAAAGAGAGAAACATTGATTTGTTATTCCTCTTACTTACACATTCCTTGTATGTACCCTGACTGGAGATCCAACCTGAAACCTTGGCATATCAGAATGACACTATAACCAACTGAGCTACCCAAACAGGGTTGTTTATTTTTCTTTTGTTTCTCTTGCCCAAGGCAATATATCAGAAAATACATATTGTTATGAGAAACATCTGAAATTTTTAAAAAGATTTTATTTACTTATTTTTTAGAAAGAGGGGAGGGAAGAGCAACAGAGAGCAAGAGAAATATCGATTGGTGGCCTCTCATCTAGACACCAAACTCAACCCAGGCATGTGACCCGACTGGGAATTAAACCTGTGACCCTTTGCCCTGCAGGACAATACCCAACTAATTAAGCCACAATGGTCAAGGCAAGAAATGTTTGAGATTTTACTGCCTGTTTTCTTCTACAATTTGTATGGTTTTGAGTTGAACTTTAAGTATGTAATCTATTTTGAGTTTATTCTCATATACAGTGTAAGAAGGTGGTCTTGTTTTGTTGTTTTTATATGTATCTGTCCAATTTTTCTAACACCGTTTATTGAATTGATTACCCCATTGAATGTTTCTGCCTCCTTTGTCAAGTGCTAATTGACTATAAAGGCATGAGTTTATTTCAGGGCTCTCTATTCTGTTCCACTAATCTATACATTTGTTTTTATGCCAGTACCAGGCTCTCCTCATATGATTCTCACCCACTTCGCCTTCCAGAGCCCAGGGCACAAAATTATTGTTTTGGCCCTTTAAGAGGGAGCCTGTGTCTCTAGGAAACTCCTGTGATTCTCTGATGGGCAGAAACCTGCTGCTTTTCAAAGCCAGCTGTTACATGGGTGCTTCTTTATAGCTCTGGTGCTCTGGGCTGGGGATTGTAGCTTAGGGGGAACCACCACAAATTGAGATATCCCTTCAAAACCTTGGCCACAGGTTGTGTGCAGCCAGCACTTCTTGTATCTCCAGTTTCAGCGTGGCTTCTTCCATAAATCCTTGGTTTTAAGATCTCTTCAGCTAGTCTTCAACTAGTTATTCAAGATGACTGTTCTATAGTTATAATTCCAGTTTGTTCCTGGAAGGAGGTAAGTGTGGCTACTACCTATTCAACCACTATCTAGGATTCTCCCCTGAATTCTACTTTTGTTTTTTAAAAAAATACTGATCAGCCTCAGCTGGTGTGGTTTAGTGGATTGAGTGCCAGCCTGAGAACCAAAGGGTCACCAGTCTAATTTCTAGTCAGAGTACATGCCTGGGTTGTGGGCCAGGTTCTCAGTTGGGGGTGCACTGAAAGGCAACCACACATTGATGTTTCTCTCCCCTTCTTTCTCTCTCATTTCTCCTCTATCTAAAAATAAATAAATAAAATCTTTAAAAAAATTCTGATCATGACTCATGAAACTGATTACCAATCGATCATAATACTTAGCATGAAAGGCAGTGGTGTACAGAAAAGTAAATGGAACTTTAAATTCAAAAACCTAGGTTCACTGATCTCCTTAGAAAAACTAGCTAGTGTCAGGACTGGATCAAGAAATCAGGAAGAACAGTGTGAGACATCTTAGGCCAGAAAGCAAGGAAGGTATCAAGAACTAATAAGAGGCCCTGGCTGGTAGCACAGTGGATAAGGTGCTGGCCTGCAAACCCAAAGGTCACAGGTTCGATTCCCCAGCCAGGGCACATAACCAGGTTGCAAACCAGGTCTCCAGTCAGGTCTGTGGCTGGAGGCAGGTTAAAAGCAACCATACATTGATGTCTCCCTTCCCCTCTTTCTAAAAATAATGAAATAAAATCTTTAAAAAAAAAAAAAAGATATTAAAAAAAAAGAAAATTCTTCCTAGTTTAAAAAAAAAAAAAAAAAAAGAACTAATAAGAGTCCAGATCAAAAGACACAGAAATCAATCTATAGCAGGTTACCACTGTCAACATTTATATGACACCTAAAGAAAGCAATCAAACAAATCCAGAATGCAGGATATCCCATTAGACCAATGACCCAATTCTTCAATAAATCTATGGAATTTAAAGAGAAAGAACAAGGGGGCCCTATTATCAACTAAATGAAATTTAAGAGACTATCTTTTTGGATGCTAATCAACACAAACCACCTATAAATACATATATATATATATATATATTTAATACAATTAATTTTAATATGAACCAGTTTAAGATGATATGGATTAACTGTTAATAATTGCATCATGGCTATATTAAAAAATATTATCAGTTAGAGGTACCTATGGAAATATTTATGATTGAAATAGCATAATGCCAGGGATTTACTTTAAAATACTAATGCAAAAAAACACTAGTGCAGAGAACAACAAAAAGTGAGAGGACAGATAAACAAGACTTCAAAGCATAAGTAATCATTAAATCTATACTCAAAACTAGCAAAACTAGCAACTTTGAAATTTTCCATAATATAAAATATACAGAGGTGGGCAAAAAGCAGATTTATAGTTTTTCATATGGAAAGAGACATGCAAATTAAAATTATTACAGTAACTTTATTAACTCAACTGTCACAATGGCACAATGCACTTAGGTACAATCACATAAGTGCTCCAATAGCTGGCTTTCAGTTTTATACACGTTCTTGTCATCTACTTGCTATCCTCAAGCACACTTTGGCACAGAGTTCTTTTTTTTTTTTTTTTTTTAATTTTATTGTTGTTGTATTACATCCACCCCCTTTTTGCTCCCCTCTGGCACAGAGTTCTTTATAAACCTATTTTACACACACACACACACACACACACACACACGACCTAGCTTCAAATTTCAGCTCTGACGATATGTGTAACCCTGGTCAAGCCACTAGACCTCTCAAAGCATCCAGTTTCCTTACTTCTAAGAAGGAACAATGCCTGCTTTATCTAACCTATACGTTTATCATGAGGAAGAATATAAATGTAAAAAAAACTTTAAATGTTATAAAGCATGATGTGACTATTAGCTATTGTTGCAATAATCTAAAACAATAAGGAAGGTATATGGTCAAAAAGTATACATATGAGCATAGACTAAGATCTAACAGACATCGGTTTAATTACTGGCCCTGCCACTTAGTATCAAGGCAAACTTCACTAAGCCCCTTAAACTTTAAGAAATTCCTACTTGTAAAAATAGGAATAATATCCCCTACTATGAAGTTTTATGGTGAGTGAATTAAATGAATCCATTTAAGAATTATTGTATGTAAAATCAGCTAATAATGCCTGGAACATAACAAAATTCAATAAGTACAAGCACCTAGCATAGTGCCTGGTACTTAGTATGTTCTTTTAAAAAAACAACCTACTTAAGAAGAGAAGGGAGCCCTGGCTGATGTGGCTCAGTGGATTGGCACTGGCCTGAGAACCCAAAGGTTGCTGGTTCAATTCCTCAGCCAGGGCACATAACCAGGTTGCAAGCCAGGTCTCCAGCCAGGTCTGCAGCTGGAGGCAGGTGAAAGGCAACTATACATTGATGCTTCTCTCCCTTTCTTTCTCCTTCCCTGTCCTTTTCTCTGAAAATAATGAATAAAACCTTTTAAAAAAGGGAGAGAGAGAGAGAGAGAGAGAAAGAGAGAGAAGGAAAGAGTGGGGAGTAGGTGATGGCAAAAAACAAAACAGAATAGTTAGAAGTAAGAGTGGGCCAACTGGATGAAACAAGTCCTACAAGTATGAACTTTCTAGTAATAGCTGTCTAACAACAGGGCAGCCTGTCAGGAAAGACAGTTGACTGATTCACCTCAGGATGCTCTAGGGACAGATTCCTGAACTAGGAAGGAATGTAGACTTCAAAGAGAAGCTACCTCCCTGTGAAGGTGGGATGGACTAAGTAGGCTAACTTGGAGGAGAGAGCAAAGAAAACTTGGTGAAGAGGGCGAGGCTCTCAGGGAGGGAACAGAAATGCAAAACACATATTCTATGTCCTCACAATGCTTTAGATATAGTAAGGGCTCAAAATTATCCATCAAAATAAGACACTAAAACTGAGAAGTTAAAAGAAATTCCCAAATTTCAAACTGGTAATGGCTATTATAGCTAATACAGCAGTTGTTGTTTTTTTTTAAATAAACAACTTTTAGTATGGAAGTATCATTTCTCCTAACCAATAAACTGCTGACTAAATCACTAACTTTCGGTAGGTTGCCACCACTGTGACAAATAATTTAATTTTTCAACGACAAACTAAAAATTTTAACTTCTATTAAGATAACCAGTCAACACTGATGCATATATAACGGGCCTATTACTGAATGGTATCCCAAAAAAGAGAGTAAGTCTAAGTGACACTCTCAGAGCACTAATTAGTTTCATGATGTTCTTCCCCCAAAAGTCACTTCTTGCATAATAACCATCATCACTAATAGTTGCCTAGTGTCTGCTCTGTAGATGGTGCCATTATGTTGTTATATCCGTGCCATTCATCAAAGTGCCATCAGTTTTACACTAATAGAGTAAGTAAACCACATCCCCAATAGTAAGAGCAATCTGAGTTAAAATGAAATAAGCTATATAATTTATTAGACAATGTCACCCTAATAAATTCAATTTAAAAATATGAACTAAAGTAACACCAACTACTTTAAAACTATTGCTTTAGGAAAATAATCAATGGCTTAAGTATACCAAGAAAAATCTGAGACTAATGTTAAATAAGAGAAAAATAACTTACTGACTCATTCCGTTTCGATATAAATTGTTTTTATAAAAATCAGTGTATTGTACGTGTATGCCAATGATTCTAACAGGTAACCTCTCCTAACAAACCACACATTAAATTTGTTTGGATAGTATTTTATAAATGCTCAAAAGCTGTATGGTTCTATCTGTTGCCTTAAAAGCTTAATGTACTTTTGCCATAATAGTAAAGGAACAGAAAATTATCAAACAGGCTGGAAGACAAGGCAAAATGGAGACAGAGACAAAAAAGAACTAAACTTGGCTCTAAGGCAGCCTTATAAACAAAAATGGCATTTGTTCTTCTAAAACAATCTTCACATATAGGAAAGAATGCAGACCTCCTATTCCATTTGTGCAGATATCACACAAGAATATTAATTTCCTAGCCAAGTCTGTGAACCAAATCTGTACATCCCTCAGATAAGAATTAACTATACAATATACCTCAAGGAATCACTGGTAGAATAAAATGAGACAAACTTTGAAAAGAGTACCCAATAGCATGACTTTCTTCCTACTGTGAAACAAAGAATATGGCAGATTCACACCTTGTATTTAAAAGATATATAAAAAAAAACAATTTGAACTTAAAATAGTAATATTGATAGGAATATACCATAATATATTGAACAACATAATAGGAAAGAAAGGAGGGAAAAATGACAATTGTTATAGATGGTACAAGGTTTGTGTGCCCAATGTTTCAAAAGAAAGGCCCACACTCAACAGATCAGAGTTTTGGAGTAAGAAAAGGTTTATTGACTGAGAAGACCTAGCTCAAGAAGACGGGAGAACTAATTCTCAAATCCATCTTAAGAGAGTTCAAAATCTGGGCATCTTATATATCAGGGGAAAGTTGAATGGGGGAGGCAAGAGGTGGGTAGAGGCTGTAGACAACCTGGACTCAAAGAGATCCAAGAAAAAAATGCCATGTTTGTAATTATTTTTTAAAATATTTTATTTATTTTTAGAGAGAGGGGGAAGAAGAGACAAAGAGAGGGAGAGAAACATCAATGCATGGCTGCCTCTTGCTCGCCCCCAAAACGGAAACCTCGCCTGCAATCTCAGCATGTTTCTTGACTGGGAATCAACCAGAAACTCTGTGGTTTGCAGGCCTGCATTCAATACACTGAGCCACACCAGTCTATATCCTTTCATTCCTGGTCCACACATTGACCAACCCTAACCCCCAGCCCCCCAATCTGAGTGTGTTCTAGAAACTCCTGTTTTTCTGCATATTTGCCTCCCTTTCCTAACAAAGCAGCTGCCCAAGCCTCAAGCAGAATCCTACTAGTTAATCTGCATATTTATAGCAGAAGCTATCATACTGAATGAAGGCTGTCAGAGAGAGGAAGGAATTCACTGTTATCAATTAATGAGCATAAAAGTAATAACAAAGTTAGAATATCACCATTTTGTAATGATCAGAGTAATAATGGACTCAGTGAGATTAATAGTTGCTAAAATACTGAGTAAAAGTTTGATGGGGAAGAGGATATTTACATAATCTCAAAGTATCTCCCCACAAATTACTTATTAATCACAAGGGAAAATAATATAGTAAGTCCTCATTGTCGACAGGTTCAGTGTATATGGAAACCAATTTTCCCATAGGCTAACTGATATAGACAAAAGTTCCAAGGAACTAGCATGGATGACCCATGGACATGGACAAGTGGGGCTGACTTTGGTGGGGAGAGAGGGAGGTGGTGGGGGGTGGAGTGGGATGAATGTAATACAATAACAATAAAATTCAATTAAAAAACAAATTAGTGGCACAGTGGATATCCAGTCTGTGAACCCAAAGGCTTGCTGGTTTGATTCCCAGCCAGGGCACACAACCAGGTTGCAAACCAGGTCTCCAGTCAGATCTGTAGCTGGAGGCAGGTGAAAGGCAACTGTATATTGATGTCTCTCCCTCTCTGCCTCTCTCCCTTCCCCTCTCTCCGAACATAATAAATAAAAATCTTTAAAAAAATGAATTATCCAAAAAAATAATAATAATTTTTAAAAAGTTAAGTTCCTACATTGTAACAAAATAAAACTGAAAGAAACAATGGTACTCAAGGACCTGCTGTGATTCTACATGGAAAATCCCAATAGAGCCACCTTCACCAAGTATCAAAGTCACAAAATCAATAATGAACCAAACCTCATCTGTGCCTCCTGATGTAATTCACTGAGAAAGACACCATATTATTTATGGGTATTCCTGCCAAAATGCATAACCTGGATCTAAACAGAAAAATATCAGATAAATACAGATTGAAAGACATTCTATAAAATAAATGGTATATATAGTTTAAAAATGTCAAGGTCATGGAAGATAAAAACAGGCTGAGGGACCTTGCCAGATTAAAAAAGACAAGATATATTAAAACTAAATGCAAGGTGTGATCCCATACCAGAAAAAACAAGTTATATAAAGAATAATAGCTGGCTCTGGCCGGGTGACTCAACTGGTTAGGGCAGAATCCTGTGCACCAAAAGGTTGCAGGCTAGATCCCCAGTTGGGACATGAGCAGGTGGCAGATGATCAATACGTTTCTCTTTCACATCGCTGCCTCGCCTCTTCTCTTCTCTTCTCTTCTCTTCTCTTCTCTTCTCTTCTCTTCTCTCTCTCTCTCTCTCTCTCTCTCTCTCTCTCTCTCTCTCTCTGATGCTGTCTTTCACACACACACACACACAATCAAATATCAATAAACATATCCTCAGACAAGGATAAAAAATAGAAAAAAGGGAAGAAGGGAAAGGTAATAGTGGGACAAGAAGCAGATTTTGAATAGTCTACAAATTATTATTAGGAATGTATCAAAGTTAAATTTTGTGATTTTGATAACTGTACTGTGGTTATAAAAATGTAAGCCTTCCCTTAAAAGAATACACATGTAAATACCAAGGGGGTAGAAGTAAGTTGACAGTTGTCTCTATAGCTAATAATACAGTAATTAATAAATAATAATACAAAAATAAACTTTGTGTTTTACATCCTCACAAATGAAACCTACTTTTGCTCCACGCTGTATTTACAAAAGGGGCATGATGCCTGGAATTTCTTTCATATGGTAAGGGAAAAAATAATGTGTATATATAAAGAGATAATAATAAAGCAAATATAGAAAAATGCCAACTACTGGTGAATGAGGAAGAAAGGTATATGGAAATTCTTTATACTATTTTTATAATTTTTGTTAAGTTTGGAGCTGCTGCGATGTTTGGGTTCTATCCCAAACCCAACCCAAAGTTTTCTCAGATTTATCTTTCTTGGTTAAAGGCACCACCATCCAACCTGGCATATCAAGTCAGAAACCTAGGAATCATTCTCAACAATTCCTTTACCCTCATCCCATGTTTAATTAATAACTAAGTCCTATCAACCTTATTTTCTAACAATTTCTCAAATCTATCCACTTCTTTCCATCAATTTAATCCAAACTACTCTAATCTCTCACTAACATCCTAACTGGTCTCTTCCACAACTCTGCCGGACTTTTCTCTAATCATTTCTCTACAACATAAGAATAATCTTCATGAAATGCAATTCTGATGTCACTGCCTACTTGCTGTCTACCCAAAACACATCAACGGCTTCTCTATAGGATCCATAAGACTCCGAACCTAGCCTAGTAGTTCTTAAATAGTTTTTGGTCTAAAGATCCCTATACATTCTTAAAAACAATTAAGAACCCCCAAAGAATCTTGTTTATATGAGTTGTGTATATCGAGGTAAATGGTATTAGAAATTAAAACAGAAATTTTAAAATTTATTAACTCCTTTATAATACTCATCTCTGCTTCCACGGCCAATCTGTAACACAACAATATGTTATTTTATCTGAAGCATATGAAGAAAATCTAGTCTGAGATACGTAGTTGAAAAGGGAGAACGACACAGAACACAAGCAAAGATCTCTGACCATACTTGAGAACCCTAAGTCTGGAATTCCAGTCAAGATGGAGGTATAGGTAAGCACAGCTCACCTCCTTGCACAACAAGGAGCAAAATTATAGCTAAACTACAGAACAAATACCACTCAGAACTGCCAGAAAAATTAGCTGAATGGTGGTCCAACAAATAAAGAATGAAAGAAAACACAATCACTCAGACAAGTAGGAATGATGTGGAATCGGCTGGTCCCAAACCCACACATGGAGGATGAAAAACAGAGGACTATCTCAGGAGCGAGAGATCCCAGCCTCTCACATCAGACCAACCAGCCTGGGGTTCCAGTGACAGGAATATAAGTCCCCATAATTTCTGACTATAAAAACTAGTAGGAGTTTGGTCAGCAAAAGAAACTGCAGGATTCTCAGGCCTCTACTTTTAAAGGGCCTTGCACCACACATGGACCTACTCAGACTCACTCCCTCTGAGTCCAGCACTGGGGCAGCTCCTTAAAGATCACCAGTGGCACGGGGGTGGGGGGACAACACGGGACGATGACTGCCTGGCATCAGTGCAAGAGCTGAGGACTACTTCCTCCAAGACAGAACTGTAGAAAGTGGCCATTACACCTTTGCTGAGCCCTCCCCTACACAGAGTCACAGCACAGCAGCACCATATCCGAATCTCCATCAACCTGGCTCACATGGTCAGCCCCTCCCTCACCGTTACCTAAGGGTCTGCCACATCCAAATTATGGGCCCACCCAAGCTGGTAACACTGACTTTTCTAGATGAAGGACTGGGCTAGACATAGGCTTCAGACCATCATAAACCTGCTCAAACAAGCAACAGCTGAGCCCCACTTCATACCCCACTCTGTCTGAGTGGCCCCAGACAGAATCCAGGTGGAGAATGACCTTGGCCTGTACCACTGGAAAAACCCCAGAGCCTGGGCACCCAATGGATAACTACAGACCACGTCAGAGTACCTACCACCCAATCACCTCCACAAACCACAGGGGGAGATGGTTGCTGGCCAGGTGTAACAGCCAGTCCTGCCAGCTGACTGGATTGGGTAAATCTTGAATACTGAATGCTCACAATAGTCAAAACTCATCTAAAAGAAAAGAAAGTACTCAGCCCACAGGGAGGGTGAATCTCAAGTACACAGCTTGGGAGACAGAGGAGGCTGTGCCACTGCCCCCTACAGGACACCTACTACATTAGGCTCTACTATCAAGACGGAGTCAATGCAGCTCAACCTAATACAGAGAAACAAACACAGGGAGGCTGCCAAACAAGGAGACAAAGAAATGTAGCCCAAATGAAAGAAAAGAACAAAACTCCAGAAAAAAAAGTTAAACAAAATGGAGATAAGCAATCAGATATAGAGTTCAAAATACTAGTATAAGGATGCTCAAGGAACTCAGTGGGTACTTCAGTAGCATAAAAATGATCCAATCAGATATGGAGACATTAATTGAAATAAAGAACAATTTATAGGGAACCAACAGTGGAGTGGATGAAGCCAAGGATCAAATCAATTGTATGGAACATAAGAAAGCAAAGAGATCCAATCAGTACAGCAAGAAGAATCAAAAAAGTTGAGGATAGTGTAAGGACCCTCTGGGACAACTTCCAACATTCCAACATTCACATAATAGGGGTGCCAGAAAGAAGAGGAAGAGCAAGGTATCTGGAACATATCTAAAAAAATGATGAAAGAAAATTTCCCTAATTTGGTGAAGGAAATAGACATACAAGTCCAGAGAGTCCTAAACAAGATGAATGTAAAAAGGATCGCACTAAGACACATAAATAGTTAAAATGCCAAAGTTTCAAGGTAAAGGGAGAATTTTAAAAGCAGCAAAAGCATGTATTTACCTACAAAGGCATTCCCATAAGACTATCAGCTGATTACTCAAAAGAAACTTTGCAGGCAAGAAGGGACTGGCAAGAAGTATTTAAAGTGATGAAAAGCAAGGTCCTACAAAGCTATCATTCAGAATTGAAGGGTTGTTTCCCAGACAAGGTAAAGCTCAAGGAGTTCATCACCACTAAGCCATTATTACATGAAATGTTAAGGTAACTTATTTTAAAAAAACAAGGTCAAAACTATGAACATTAAAATGGCAATAAA
Organism: Noctilio leporinus; assembly: GCA_004026585.1. Lineage (NCBI taxonomy): Eukaryota > Metazoa > Chordata > Mammalia > Chiroptera > Noctilionidae > Noctilio > Noctilio leporinus. Next base: position 38,199 of record PVIW01005620.1, read on the forward strand.
TACATAACTATAAACAATTTAATCAAAAAAATTCAGCAAACAAGAATAGGAACAGAATCATAGATATGGAGAACATTGTGATGGTGTCCAGCGGAGTGGGGGGCCTAGGGAAATGGGGGAAGAAAGGTGAAGGGATTAAGAAGTACAAACAAACGGGCTGGTGGCACAGTGGATAAGGCACCAGCCTGCAAACTCAAAGGTTGCTGGTTCGATTCCCAGCGAGAGCACATAACCAGGTTGCAAGCCAGGTCTCCAGCCAGGTCCATAGCTGGCTTAACCAACAGAAAATTATTTTCTCACAGCTGTAGAGGCTGGAAGTCCAACAAGTACCAGCAAATTGGGTTCCTAGTGAGTGTCCTGTTACTGGCATGCAGATAGTCACCTTCTTGCTATATCTTCACATGGCCTTTCCTATATGCACACACCAAGAGAGGTACTCTAGTTTCTCTTCCTCTTCTCATAATGACACCAGTCCTGTCTGATTAGAGTAAGCCTTTTGGTCTCATTTAACCTGAACTATGTCCATTTTTAAAGGCCCCATCTCAAAATACAATCACATTGTGGGTTAAGGCTTCGACATATAAACCTGGAAGCGTACAATTCCATCTATAACAATGCCCAGAAGTGAAAGCGGGGACTCAAAGAGATAGCTGTACAACCTGTTCACAGTAGCATTGTTTGCAAGAGCCAAAAGGTAAAAGCAGCCCAAGTATCCATCAATAGATGAATAGACAAACAAAACAGGGTATATACATATAATGGGATATTGGTCAGCCTTAAAAAGAAATGGAATTCTAACATGTTACAACATGGATAAACTTTGAGGATGTGCTATAAACTGAATGTTTGTGTTTCCCAAAAATTCTTATGTTGAAATCTAATCCCCAGTGTGATGGTATTTGGAGGTAGAGATTTGAGGAGGTGATTAGGTCATGAGGGTGAAGCCCTCATAAATGGGGTAAGTGCCCTTATAAAAGAGACTCCAGAGAGCTCCCTTCTCCTTCTACCATGCAATGGCACAGAGGACAGCCATCCATAATCTAGGAAGAAGGCCATTATCAGACACCGAATTTGCTGGCAGCTTGATCTTGAGTTTCTTAGCCAGAAAGGTGAGAAATAAAGGTTAAAACCACAATAAGATACTACCTCAAACCTGTCGGAATGGCAATCATAAACAAATCAACAAACAACAAGTGTTGGCGAGGATGTGGGGAAAAGGGAACCCTGGTGCACTGTTGGTGAGAATGCAGGCTGGTGCAGCCATTATGGAAAACAGTATGGAGTTTCCTTAAAAAACTAAAAATGGAACTGCCTTTTGATTCAGCAATTCCACTATTAGCACTATACCTGAAGAACCCTGAAACACCAATTCATAAGAACCTATGAACCCCTATGTTCATAACAGTGTTATTTATAATAGCCAAGTGCTGGAAACAGCCTAAGTGCCCATCAGTGGATGATTGGATCAAAAAACTTTGGTACATTTACACAATGGAATACTACACAGCAGAAAGAAAGAAGGAACTCGTACCCTTTGCAACAACATGGATGGAACTAGAGAGTAATGCTTAGTGAAATAAGCCAGTCAGTGAAAGACAAATATCATATGATCTCACCCATTACAGGACAATAATGAACAAAACCAACAAACAAGCAAAACAGAACCAGATACATGATTACAATGAATAGACCTTCAGTGGGCAGAGAGGAGGGGGAAAGGGGAAGGAGACGGCAAAGAAGCGGAGCAGTTCAGTCAACGAACTAGCATGGAAAAACCATGGACACGGACAAGTGGGACTGACTTTGTTGGGGAGTAGGTGGGTAGGGAAGGGGACAGAGGGGAGGAAAAAGGAGATGGATGTAATACAACAACAATAAAATTAAATTTAAAAAAAAAAAAGAAAAGGTTAAAGTTAAGCCTGCCTATTTACAGTATTTTTGTTATAGATATACAAACACTAACACAATTGCTAAGTAAAATAAGCCAGATGCCCTGGCTGGTGGCACAGTGGTTAAGGCGCCAGCCTGTGAACCCAAAGATCACAGGTTCGATTCCCCAGCCAGGGCACATAACCAGGTTGCAAACCAGGTCTCCAGTCAGGTCTATGGCTGGAGGCAGGTGAAACACAACCATACATTGATGTCTCTCTCCTTCTCTGCATCTCTCCCTTCCCCTCTTTCTAAAACTAATGAAATAAAATCTTTAAAAAAAAAAAAAGCCAGACACAGGAGAATAAATATCTTATATATTTAAATATATATATATATATATAATATATATATAATGTTCCTAGAGTAGTCGAATTCATAAAGATCTAAAATAGAATGCTGGTTGCTAGGAACTGGGGTAAAGAGGGAATGGGCAGTTGTGGTTAACGGGCACAGTTTCAGTTTTATAACTTGAAGAGTTCTGTGAATGGATGATGGTGATAGCACAACAATGAGAATATACTTAATGCAAGTGAACTGTACACTTTTATATGGTTACTATGGTAAATTGTATGTTATATGTATTCTTTCTCATTCAAAATGGTTTTAAAATCTGTTCACAAAAGACAAACAGATTTGTTTTGGGACTCTCAATTATATTCCATTGATTTTTTTTTAAGATTTTATTCGTTATTTTTAGAGAGAGGGGGAGGGAGAGAGGCAGACAGAGGGAGAGACATCAATGTATGGTTGCTTTTCACCTGCCTCCAGCTATAGACCTGGCTTGCAACCTGGCTTGCAACCTAGTTATGTGTGCCCTGGCTGGGAATCGAACCAGCGACCTTTGGGTTTGCAGGTCAGTGCCTTATCCACTGTCCCACTAGCCAGGGCTTCCATTGATC
>PVIW01005620.1:41129-102941 GCA_004026585.1 Noctilio leporinus
TTTTAGAAAGAGGGGAAGGGAGAGAGGCAGAGAGGGAGAGAGACATCAATGTATGGTTGCGTTTCACCTGCCTCCAGCCACAGACCTGACTGGAGACCTGGTTTGCAACCTGGTTATGTGCCCTGGCTGGGGAATCGAACCTGCGACCTTTGGGTTCGCAGGCCGGCGCCTTAACCACTGTGCTACCAGCCAGGGCCCATTGATCTTTATAGCTAGCTTTATGCAGTACCCCTGCCTTGTTTACTGGTGCTTTGCACTAAGGTTTGACATCAGCAAGTGTAAAGTCAAAACTTTGTTTTTCTTTTTTAAGGCTCTTTTGACTATTTTGTTTTGACTGGTTCCCTCTAAAATGTCATCATTAAGTTTTATACTTCTTTTGCTAAATATATTAGTATTTTATTACTTTTGATGCTATTATAAGTGGGTTGTGTTCTTAATTTTATTTTCATATTGCTCACTATGAGTATACAGAAATACAATTGATTTTTTTGTATATTAATTTTGCATCTTACAACCTTGCTGAACTTGGTTATTCTAATAGTTTTTTAGCGGATTCCTTGGGATTTTTAATACACAAGGTCATGGCATACAAATAAATGGGATAGTTTCACCTTTTCCTTTACAAGGTGGATACCTTTTGTTTCTTTTTCTTGCTCAACTGCCCGGACTATTAGGATCTCTAGTGCAATGCTGAAAGAAATGAAAGGGAACAAGGGACATACTTGTTTTATTCCTGACCTTAAATGGGAAAAGCATCCCCATTTAAGGTCATATTAATAGTCTTTCATTATTAGTATGATGTTTGCCCTCAGTTTTTCACAGATGCCCTTTAAAAAGTTGAGGAATAAGGAAGGGGAGCAGCTTAGACAAGAACCTAGTATAAAGGAACCATGGACATGGACAATAGGTGGGACTGACTTTGGGGGGAATGGGTGGGTAGGGAGGGGAACAGAGGGGAGCAAAAAGGGGATGGATGTAATACAACAACAATAAAATTAAAAAAAAAAAAGAAAAAAAAAAGTTGAGGAAGATACATTCTATTCCCAGTACTTTATAGTTATTTTTGTACTGAAATGAGGTTGAATTTTGTCAAATGCTTTTTCTGCGTCTATTGAGATATTCTATTTTTGAGATATTCTATTTTTATGGTGAACTACATTAATTTATTTTTAGATGTTGAACCAATCTTGCATTCCTGGGATAAATCCCACTTGGTTATGGGGTATAATCCTATTTACATATTGCTGGGTTTGATCTGCTGGTATTTTATTTAGGAGTTTTGCATTCATAGTCATGAGACACACTAGTTTACACTTTACTTTTTTTGTTTGGTTTTGGTATTGGGGTTGTAGAATGAGTTGGAAATATCTTCTCTTCTTCTATTTTTTGGGAAAGTTTGTGAAGAATTGGTATTAATTCTATTGAAATGTTTAATTTGAGGATATCTGGGCCTGAGTTTTCTTTGTGGGTAGGTTTTTGTTTTATTGTGTTTTCATTACTAATTCAATTTCTTTACTTGTCATAAGTTTATTCAGATTGCATAACAATACAATTAGTACACCACCTTTCTCACAAGAACAACCTCACAGATATATACAAGGTCTGTCCAGAAGGTATCCAGCCATGTAATATGAAAAATAGAGACATTTATTGAAGAAGATACAAAAACACTATACATAGGACAATGATGTCTCAGTCCCCTTAAGTAGGCGCCTTGGGATCTCGCACAGTTCTCACAATTTCCATCAGCTGCCCCATTTCCCTGAATCTCATCGATGGTCTGAAATCTCTTCCCTTTCAAAGGTGATTTTAATTTTGGGAAAACTCACAGGGTACCAAATCTGGGCAGAGCTGAGTCACCTGGCTGATCTGATGTTTCACCACAAAACTCTGCATCAGACGTGACGTGACACATGGGCAGGTGCATTGTTGCTATGAAGCTTACAATTACTAGTTACCTATTGTTGTGTTTTTTTCTGAATTATCCGGATAGTTTCTGCAGAGGAATGCTCAAGCTTAATGCAAAATCTGATGCAGATTCGTTGCTCTACTCAGTCATTTTGAATGCAATGGCCATACAGTATACATGCTCACCCCCAATGGCTAGTACAGTGAAGTCATCATTGATCACACATGCACCTTCCAGTCCACTCTCCTTGGCTGCCAGGTTACATCCATATTGCTGCAAACCACTGGTATAGCAATGGTGGCTGGATATTTTCCGTACAGACTTTTGTGTGTGTGTGTGTGTGTGTGTATTTATTTTTCTCACATTGAGATATATACTTACTCTCTCGATACAATCCCTAGCTTTTTCCACTTAAGCTCTTAATATTATATGTGTCATTGTTGTTGCTGTTTATTAAGAAAATTAGAATATTCTTTCTTGGACTCAGAAATAGTGATCTAATTCTATAAATATATGACTCTTTTACAATTCAAACATACTTGTCTTGCTATAACCTCAAAACCAATTTATCACAAAGATTAAAAGTAAAACCAAGTCTACAAGATTTATGTACAAAAGGCAGCTAATTAAAAGCTCCAAATTACAAGGCACAACTAATGTGTCTCTATTTCTTTTATAATAAAAAAGAGACACTTTAGCCTTTTCCAAACACTTATTTGGGTCTAGCTGGTCTGTTTATTGAGGCAGCAAAGCATAACAAAAAGAATATGGGCTGTGGAATCAGAAAAACCAGAGTTTAAACCCTAGTTCTGCAATTTCCTAGCTATGAAAACTTGGACAATTTAAACTCCCTAAACCTCAATTTCCACCTTTATAAACAGGGATAATAGTACTGACCTAAAAGAAAGGACCGTGAGGAACAAATGAAAAACTGGCTAAAAGGTACCATAATTAGCACAGTACTTGTGTTTGGCACAGTATACACCATAGCTACTGTAACGATTTCCATTTCTTTTGGGAAAGTGAGGAAGTTCATTTTATAAGAAGTTACCCAACTTTATTCCTAATTCAACATCAAGAAACAACAAAATAAGATAGCTCTTAAAACTATTAAAAGTCCTTGGCAATTCTGAGTTACAAATTGACACAGCAATTCTTACAGCTGGTACCAAAACTTCAAGAAAAAAGCAACCCCATATATCTAGCCATTATATTCTTACCTTGCAGGCTACATCAACTAATCGCATCTGGATAGCTTGATTCTCTGGGAGTTTAGTGCCAATTGCTAGCAAAGTGTCCAACAGTTGAGCTAGGACTTGATGAGACTCTAGAAAGGAAAATGGAAAGTTGTGTTGTAGAGTTTTAAAAGATCACTAAAGAAACTAGGTTTACTTGGGTAAGAATATAATTTCTGTCAGCAAAGTTCTACTACTTGATCTTTATTTCCCCTAAACTAAAAGGTAAGTTCCTAAAGGATTCATATCTAAATACTTGACTCCTCCACAGGTTGGCCATAGTGCTCCAAAAATGTTTAGTGCTTCACTAATTCAGGGTTTTTCACTGCCTTCAAGATAAAGTCCAAATTTCTTAGCAAGGCATGCATGCATACATACATACTTCCTAGTCCCTCTACAGTGTCCAGCCCTGCCTACCTTTCTAGCTTTATCTCTTTCAAGCTTCCTTTAGTACCCTTTTTAACAATTAGTTATGTACTCCTATCTTTGCTCAGGACAACTTACCTACCTAGAATGACTTCACCCACACCCAACTCCATTTTCAACCCACTCCTCAAGGAGCACCCATTAATCTTTAAGTATCTCCACCTGTATGAAGCTTTTCCTCTTCCCCATTTCCTCCTCTGTGCTTCCACTGCACCCTCTACATCCGCTCTAACACCTTACTATTTAATTATTTTCATATCCAATTAAACCAGGAAACTGAAAGAACCTTGAGAGCAAAGATTGTATTTTATTCATCTTTATAGTCTCAGAAATGAGCATGACTCATATGCCCAATGAATGTTTACTAAATGGGCAAAAAGCCAAATCTAATAAATCAAAATCAATCATCTTAGCCAGATTCTCTTCTTTGTCTAAATTCTCTTCTTTGTTTCAAAATATGATGCTTATAATGCTGGTAGTAAACAAAAAAAGAATTAAAGTGGCATTCAGGTAATAGTTTTTGTTAATAACCATGTATATATTATAACATATATAATAAAAACTACCATAACTATTTACATGTCACTGATGTCCTTTTAAAGTTACTAATATAAAGAGCCTCATTCATTTTATTTAATTTTTAAAAACTGTCCACTTAAGAAAAACAAGGAAACTATAGAATAGGTATGAGGTAAATATGTGAAAAGTGGTATGCATGAGATATAAATGACTAAAGGCCAGAAAACACCTCTTAGTAAGAATTCCAGTTAAACATCAGAAAACAGCTCTTAGTAAAACTTCCAGTTAAATATAGCCAATTGAACACATCTGTTTATTATTACTTTTTCCTAAAATAATATTAATATAAGAGCAAAGAAATTTAAAAGGGATGAACTTTAGAGTACAAAGAAAGTAGGAGAGCCCTGGCTGGTGTGGCTCAGTGGATTAAGCACCAGCCTGCAAACCAAAAGGCTGCGGGTTCAATTCCCAACCAAGACACATGCTTGGGTTGCAGGCCAGGTCCCTAGCTGGGGGTGTGGTAGAAGCAACCAACAGATGTATCTCTCACTAGATCAATGTTTCTCTCCCTCCCTTCACCTCTCTTTAAAAATAAATAAATGAAATCTTTAAAAAAGAAATAAGAGAATAAAGGTAGGCAGATGAGAAAAGTCAATAAACCTTCTACAGGTAGAAAGCATATGATTTGCAACAACATGAATGGATCTAGAGGGTATTAAGCTAAATTAAATTAGTCAGTCAGAAAAAGACAAATGCTGTATGACTTCACTTACATGTGGAATCGAAAGACTATCAACAAACCAACAAAACTGAAACAGACTCATAGATACAGAATACAGAATACTCATAGATAAAGGCTGTCAAAATGGAGAAGGGTTGGGTGACTGGGTGAAAAAAGTGAAGGGATTAAGAAGTACAGGTTGGTACTTACAAAACAACTATGGAGATGTAAAAGACAGCACAGGAAATACAGTCAATACTAGTGTACTACTATGTATGACTGTCTAACCACTGTGGTGTACACCTGAAACTACTATAAAATAATAGTGAATGTAAACTGTAATTAAAAAAGAAAGAGAGAAAGAAAGAAAGAGAGAGAGAGAGAGAGGGAGCAAGCAAGCAGATGAAAAACTGAGAGATTTAATGCTAAACGGCTACTGTAAAAGATTTCACGACAAAGCAAATACATTCTAGCCATAACATCCTAGAAAGATTCAGGAACTGGAGAGTTAAAAAGGAAAATTTAAAACCCTAAACACAGGAAACAAGCAGGGATTTGAGCCTTTATAAGGAGTTACACCCCTGCCTCCTTCCCTACCCTACACAGCCAAGTGACTATTCAAATAGCAGGTTTATTCTATATAGAAACTGGACCAGAAAGGATCCAATTTGGGGGATACCACTGAAGACAGGGATGAGGTATCATGATGAAAATATTAGAGATTATCACGATAATGAGACATTCTCTCCTTCTGAGTCCCCTTCAGCTGCCTTGGCACCAAATACATGGTAGCCAGGTATTTCTCTGCCTTCCTAGGAGAGTCATAAACTTCTAGCTGGAAAAACTGATTAAGCCCCAAGGAAAAATACCAAAAGACCCTACTAAAATTTAAGTTTTCCAAAGACATAGAGGATCATACTAGAGCAAAGACTACTGGTTGGTTGATAAGCCCCATCTATTCACACAGAACTATCAATCAGCTTTTAGTACCTTGTCTTTTTTTTTTCATTATCTCAGTTTTATTTGCAGTAATACTTAAGCACCAATCAAAACAAGTGGGCAGAAATAGCCCAAGAAAGCCAGCACAGGCAAACAATTAGGAATCCCAAATAAAGTAACAACTATTGCAAAAATCAAGGCCCTAGGGAAGGATGTTTAGTATCACATCTTAAATTTAAATGCAAGGCCAAAGGTCATCAAGAACAGTCTCTAAGATGAAACTGGTCAAAAATCAAAGAGAGAAAAAAGTACCGAGATCCTTTTGGCTCTCTAAGCAGCTCCATGGCGGTGGGCAAGAACAGACACCATTGGCAAGGTGGCAAAACGGGGGCCAAGAAGAAAGCAGTTGATCCATTTTCTAAGAAAGATTGGTACAACGTGAAAGCACCAGCTATGTTCAATATAAGAAATATTGGAAAATCGCTAGCCACAAGAATTCAAGGAACCAAAATCGCATCTAATGGCCTCAGGGGTCACGTTTTTTAAGTGAAGCGAGCTGATCTGCAGAATGATGAAGTTACATTTAGAAAATTCAAGCTGCCCTGACTAGTGTCGCTCATTTGGTTTGGTTCCACAAAGCAAGAGGGTCAACAATTCGATTCCCAGTCAGGGAGCATATAGAGGCAACAAATTGATGTTTCTCTCACATTGATGTTTCTCTCCCTCTCTCCCTCCCTTTCCCTCTCTCTGAAATAAATTAATTAATTAATTAAAATTCAAGCTAATTACTGAGGATGTCCAGGGCAAAAACTACCTAATTTCCATGGCATGGATCTTACCTATGACAAAATATGCTCCATGGTCAAAAAGTGGCAGACCCCGATTAAAGCTCACATGGATGTCAAGAAACCAATGGTACACCCTGGCAGGTGGATCAGTGAATTGCCATTGGCCAGTGAACCCAAAGGTCGCTGGTTCAATTCCCAGCCAGGGCATATAACCAGGTTGCAAGCCAGGTCTCCAGCCAAAAGCAGGTGAAAGGCAACCATACGCTGATGTTTCTCTCCCTTTCTTCCTCCCTCCCTGCCCTTCTCTCTAAAAATAATGAATAAAATCTTTAAAAAAGAAAGAAAGAAAGAAATCAATGATTATTTGCTTTGTCTATTCTGTGTTGGTTTTACTAAAAAAACACAATGATCAGATTCAGGAGACCTCCTATGCTCAGCCTCCTATGCTCAGCATCAACAGGTCTGCCAAACCCAGAAGATGATGGTGAAAATCATGGCCTGAAAGATGCTGACAAATGACCTGAAAGAAGTGGACAATAAACTTATTTCAGATAGCATTGAAAAAGACACAGAAAAGGCTTGCCAATCTATTTATCTGCTCCATGATGTCTTTCTTAAAACAGTCAAAATGCATAAGAAGCCCAAGTTTGGACTGGGAAAACTCATATAGATTTTTGGTGAAGGTAGAAGCTCTGGAAAAGCTACTGGGGATGAGACAGGTTCTAAATAAGGTTGAACAAGTGGAGGATATCGAGCCCCCAGTCCAAGAATCTGTTTCAAACTCCAACATTTAACGATGGAAAATAAAAAATCCTATTTGTGATTTTAATGGTGATTTAAAAGGTACAGAAAGAAAATAGAAGAGAAGTGAAAAACATCTCCAACAACCCTATAATTTATTTCTTCAAAACTTCAAAAGGATGATTCTACATAACATCCAAGAAAAGCCAGCTAAATCTTTTTAAGTTTAACTCTGGCCTCTGTTAAATCACAGATCTAATCTAAATCCTAAACCCTATTCTCTCTCCTGAGTCCTAGACCTGCATTACTACTGCAGACTGGGTGGACATCTCCACAGGGATAATAAATGAATCCCCAACAGCTCTTCTCTGAACCACCAGTTCATCAAACCAAATTCTTCAGAGCCACCAAATTATCCTCCTAAAGCTAGACTTGATCATTTTATTCCCTTGCTCAATAAAACTTTACATGGTTCCCACTGCCTATAAAATAACATTTAAAATCCTCAGCACTCAAGACCACCTACCCAAACCAATTACAATTGCTTTTCCTCCTAAAGCCCCTTACTTTTTGCTGATCACTCGCAAAACAATTCGGTTCTTCAAATATCTCTTGCACTTTCCCAGTTCTCTACCTTTATCATAATGTTCCTTCTTGGCACTACTCTGCCCATCTCTGACTTTCCAAATCTACCTCCTCATAAAGCCTTTCTAGATTCTCATCAGTCAACACTAATCTCACTCTTTCCTCTGCTTAGCAGTATTCTGATTATACCTCCCCTAAAACAAGCTTTGTATTATCATTACTGGTATAAAATGTACTAAAGAAGAAGATAGTCATAACACCCTTAAAGTGCCTCACCCAGTGCTTGACCATGATTTACAGAACACACTTATCTGAAAGACTTCTGGTTCAGAGTATGAACTGCACCCCTAGATTTAAAAGTGTACACCAGACTGATTGATAATCAGGAGACCTTAGCTCCAAGTCTATGGCTAACTCCAAACCACAATAACATAGAATGACTTGAACAATCTCTTTATCTTCCTGGAGTTTATGTTCCTTGGCTATGAAATAAAGGGCTTGAACTAGATCTCTATAGTCCCTTCCAGTTCTATTTTCTATGAATCTAGGTAGTCTCAGGAACTGGAAACCAGTAAAAAGACTCGATCAAATCTCTTACAATTAGGGAGAGAGGGGACAGGAAATGGGATGGATGTAATACAACAACAATAAAATTAAATTAAAAAAAGAAAAAAAGCTTACAATTAAGTGAGAAACAGAAAACAACAAAAAGCTACATAGCTATTTCTATGTCTACTCCATAATTTGAATTTCTTTCCTTTAAAGTCTAGGATGATATTTTCAACAAAATTAACTCTTTCATAATGTATTTTAAAGGAAAAGTGTTTCAGTTACACCATGGTCTATGAGATGGGAGAGAGAGCACTACACCAAGTTCTCAGTTCAGCTACTTTTTAGCTAAATGAACTCACTCAAACTCACTTCATCTCTTTGGGACTTAATTTCTGTCATATACAAAATAAAGAATTTAAATAAGATGATTTCTATAAGGCCATTTATAGCTCAAAAAGTTTATAGCTCTATGACATTCTCAATCTTAACATATGAAATTCTTGCAAGCATATAGCTGGCTCCTTTAAAAATCTTTCCATGAAACTGGGGCAATGTTAATTGTTTTGGTGATGTTTAAAAAAATGGATTTTTTGTCAATTATCTACTAGAAACTAGAAACATGATATTGTGCTTGTTGGTGTTTAATATATTACCCACACTATAAACATTATGAAATAACGTAGAAACATGAAAGAAATATATAACATTAAGCGAAAGCAGTAAAACACATAAATAGTACATTCACTGTAAGTACAACCATATAAAATATCTGTAAGTAAAATAATATATAAAACAAATTGTTTTATGGAAATAGTAGAAAATTTTTAAATTTTTTCTTTAATGCAATTATATTGTCATTACAATAACAAAGACTCCCCTCTCAAAAATTAAAAAAAAATCTTTCATTGTTTCCTGTGAATTAAAAGTCTTCATTCAAAATTCAATACAGGGACAGCCTCATAGATGGAAAGCAGGCCGACAACTAGTGGAAGGGGAGGTTAGGGGATGGAGGGGTTGAGCAAAAAGGAAAAAGGACTCATGTACATGGACAACACTGTGGTGACTGCTGGGTGGGGGGGATATAGGGGACCAAAGGGTAATGTGAAAAATACAATAAAGATTAAAAAGATTCAATACAAGTACAATTATAATATAAATTTTTTAAAGTTCTCAAGTTCAGCTAATGAGCCACATATTGAAGCTATCTGTTAACATTAAACAGTTGTACAAATAATAAATGAAGATTGTCTCCAAGTTCACTGGCCCTTTCTCTCATTACCTCAAGTTTATAGGCTAAATGTTGTCCAATATTTAAACAGTCACATGTTTATATATGTATATCCAAAGTGAAATAAACTATTTCTTGAAACCATAACTAATTCAAACAAATTAAAATATTTTGAGAAATAGCAATAAAACATATATTTTTAAAATAAACATTGTAGTAACTGAGGGTCTACCTCTATAACAGAATCTCATATATAAGTAAAATCAGAAAAATGACCAAAACTATTAAAAAGATGAAGCAGTTTTCCATTTTACCTAAATACTGACAAATAATAGTGGGCATCAACAAGGAACAAGTATAAAACGCAGTAACATGTGAGATTGGGAGATGTCACTTTCAGGAAACCAAGCTATGAGAGACTACATGACAGCACCTCTCCTAGTTTCTAAGTTAATATGTACGCTCAACAAAACATTCCCTCTATCCCATTCTATTTAACCTTTAACAAGTTAGTTAATTTCTCTGACCTTCAGTTTCCCCACTTATAAAATAGGGACAATTGCATCTATCTTCTATCATATGTGAAGTACTTTAAGGAGATGGTACCTGTTAGAATCAATAAATAATAGCTATTAAGAGACAACTACATTTGAACTCTAATGTAAATATATGTACCTAGTTTAATTGTATCACCCTCAAATTTCTTTTCAATACCAATACAACAAAATTTTATTTTAAATTCTATATAAAAGGAACTAAAGACTTCTGCTCTAATTGTACAGCTTTTAAATTGCAACTTACTTTCATTCTGTAGGATGTTAATGGCATCATCCATAATACAGTCTGGTGAAAATCCTGCAGTCTTCGACAATAACCCCAATAACGATGCAATTTTCAGTCTCACAGATGGATCATTCTCCTGAAACAAAAGAAGCTATTGTTACCTTGATGGTCTACTCCCAACTAGCCAAATAACAGAACATGGGAAAACTGACATTTCAAAAGAGATTCAATGACCCAAGTATTCTAAGGCTTTAACTATATACAGTGCTTAGAGAAGAGAGCTTTCTTAATCAGTATGTTACACTCAAATACCGCAAAGTGAATGGGAAATTTTTATGCCTTCCTCATGTCATTAACTTCTAACCAGAATGTGCTTTTGGGATTAAAAGTAACTTTATTCTCTTGTGCAGTTAGAAATGAGTTGCACCAACTTGCACTACCAACACTACCAGCCTGGCCACCCAGCAATGCTGTCAGCACCACTACTCTTGGAGCCCCTGGAAATTGGGTACTTGCGGCTACCAATGCCATCACCTGTAACTGTGGATCACTAGATCCTCATTAGAACTTGGAGGAAGTAAGTGTAACTAACTGGGTCTAGCTCTTGCACTTAGGCTGTAGGTGCAAGCAAAACTAAAAAATAAGTAGTCTGGCCCTTTTATTTTCATTATTGGAAGATGGCCTCTAACTTACACCAAGTTTCCTATGATGAGAAATTTCCCCAAAGGCAAAAAGAACCATAACCTTTTATTATCCCTTGTTCTTAATTATGTAGCACAACATCCTAAGATCCTAAGCAGATAACTGAGCACAACAAGGAGGCCTCCATAGGGGAAGACTCAGCAGACATACAAGCCCTGGCTAATGGCACAGTGGATAAGGTGCTGGCCTGCGAACCCAAAGATCGCTGGTTCAATTCCCAAGTCAGGGCACATAACCAGGTTGCAAGCCAGGTCTCCAGCCAGGTCCCCAGCTAGAGGCAAGTGAAAGGCAACCATACACTGATGTTTCTCTCCCTTTCTTCCTCCCTCCCTGCCCTTCTCTCTAAAAAGAATGAATAAATTCTTTAAAAATAAATGAATTTTAATGCTGCTTCAAGATGAAGCTGAACATCTCTTTCCTGGCCACCGGCTGCCAGAAACTCACTGAAGTGGATGATGAACGCAAACTTCATACTTTTTACGAAGCGTATGGCCACAGAGGTTGCTGCTGACGCTCTCTGGGGGAAGAATGGAAGGGTTATGTGGTTCACATGAGCGGTGGGAAGGATAAGCAGGGTTTCCCCATGAAGCAGGGGGTGCTGACCCATGGCCGCATCCGCCTGCTGCTGAGCAAGGGCCACTCCTGTCACAGACCTCGCCGGACCCAGGAGCGGAAGCGCAAATCTGTTCGGGGTTGCATTGTAGCTGCCAATCTCAGTGTCCTCAACTTGGTCATTGTGAAAAAAGGGGAGAAAGATATTCCTGGTCTCAGTGATAATACCATGACTCGTCGCCTTGGGCCCAAAAGAGCTAGTAGAATCCGCAAACTTTTCAACCTCTCTAAAGAAGATGATGTATGCCAGTATATTGTGAGAAAGCCTCTAAACAAAGAAGGTAATAAGAAACCTAGGACTAAAGCACCTAAGATTCAGCGTCTGGTTACTCCACATGTCCAGCAACACAGACGTGGGCGCATTGCTCTGAAGAAGCAATGTACTAAGAAAAATAAGGAAGAGGCTGCAGAATATGCTAAACTCTTGGCCAAGAGGATGAAGGAGGCTAAAGAAAAACGCCAGGAACAGATTGCCAAGAAACGTAGGCTGTCCTCTCTGAGAGCTTCTACCTCTAAGTCTGAGTCCAGTCAAAAATGAGATTTTCTAAGAGTAACAAATAAACAACAAACATCAAATCTCAAAAAAAATAATTAATTTAAAAAATAAAAATAAAATAAAGTCAGAAGACCTAGAATCCTGACACGTCAGTTATCATGTCTATATAACCCTAGGAAAGTCTTTTTTTTTTTTGAAATACCAGTCTAGCATCAATATAATGATTAAAATGAAAGGCCCAAAATTAGACAGAGTCAGATTAAGAGTATATTGCCAAGGTCCAGCAAAATACAATAGCAAGACTCCCACTCCTGGTTAAGGGCAGACAATTCAGACCAATCTTTCTGCTGTGGAACTAGAAAAGGAAATGGATGTCAAAAAAGAAGAAAGAAAGTGTGCCCTGGCTGGATGGCTCAGTTGGTTGGAGTGTCATCTGTACACTGGAAAGGCTGCAGGTCTGATCCCCAGTCAAAGCATGTACCTAGATTGCAAGTGTGATGTCTAGGGTTGGGATGCATAAGAGAGGCAACCAATCAATATTTCTATCTCACGTAGATTTTATTTTCCTCTCTCTCTCCCTTAAATCAATTTTAAACAAATCCTCAGGTACAGATTTAAAAGAAAAAGAAAAAAGTGTGTGTGTGTGTGTGTGTTTAAAGGTATTAGAAATCTAAAAGATAAATGAATTAAAGAATGAGAATCATGCAAGGATGGTCACAGACCCAAGAAGTTTCACCTAGAGTTTTGGGCTGATTCTTCTTGAAGTTCCTCCAACCGGGGGAGATGAGTTGGATAGATGGACAAGAAGCAAAGTAAGCTGTACTTCTGACAGCCAGGTGAGGCCAAGGGAGGAACGACTACAGTGTAAGGCTGAAGGAAGGAGAGGGAGCAGGGGCAGCCTAACAAACCCCATTGAGCACCAAAAGGATCAACAGCATTCATAAAGATGAAACAAAAATACAACAGACTTTGGTAGGGACTGCAAGTCAGCTTTGAATCATCTCAATTCCTACAATGAAGGAAGCCATCAACAAAACAAAGGATAACCTAATGAATGGAAGAAGATACTCGCCAATAATATATCTGATAAGGGGCTAATATCCAAAATTTATAAAGAATGCATACTACTTAACACCAAAAAAAAACAAACAATCCAACTAAAAAATGGGCAAAGGTCCTGAGTAAACACTTCTTTAGAAAGATATACAGATGGCCAACAGACATATGAAAAAATGCTCAACATCACTAATCATCAGAGAAATGTAAATTAAAACTACAATGAGCTATTATTACCTCACACCTGTCAGAATGGTTATCAACAATAAATCAAAAGCCCTGGCTGGTGGCTCAGTAAATAGGCACCAGCCTGCAAACCCAAAGGTCACTGGTTCAATTCCCAGCCAGGGCACATAACCAGGTTGCAAGCCAGGTTTCCAGCCAGGTCTGTAGCTGGAGGCAGGTGAAAGGCAACCATACATTGATGTCTCTCTCTCTCTGCCTCTCTCCCTTCCCCTCTCTCTAAAAATAATAAATAAAATCTTTAAAAATAATAAATAAAATAAAAATAAATCAACAAAATCGTGTTGGTGAGAATGTAGAGAAAAGGGAAACCTTACGTACTGTTGGTGAGATTGCAAATTGGTGCAGCCACTATGGAAAACTGCATGGAGATTCCAAAAAAAGAAGTAAAAATAGAACTACTCTATGACTTAGCAATTCTACTTCTAGGTATTGATCTGAAGAAATACAAAACTAACATGAGAAGATTTTTAAAAAAAGCAAAGATATATGCACTCCTATGTTCATCACAGCAGTACATATTTACAATAACAAAGATATGGAAGTAACTTAAGTGTCCATTGATAGACAAATAGGTATAGAGAACGTGTATACAGGGTGCACACAATACATTGGCAATAACTCTGCATCTCCTTATTTCACGTTTATTAATTTTGGAAAACTATGTTTCTAAGGTTATGATTTAACATCATTGTGTCAGATATAAAGTATTAAGTTCTGAGAGCAACCATCATGTTGAAGGAATATGATGTTAGGGCAACCACAATTTCTGGACTGCGTGCAGGGTCAACTGCTAAGGAAACTGTGAACTTCAAAAACATCTCTTTATGTACAGTTGACAACGTGAAGAAGGTGTATGATGTCACCTGATCCTGATGTCACCACACCAACAAGAAAAATGCATAAGGTACACAAGGATCACACAAGTCCAGATATTGTACACAGAATCCAGGAGATGATCAATGAAGATCCAAGAAAGTCAATGCGCTCTATAGCAAGAGAACTGCAGATGTCGGATGCAACAAGTCCCAAAATTATTGCTAAAGATATCAGATGCAGATCATATGTTCTTAGAAGAGGCCATTTTATGACACAGCAGAAAAAGGAAAGGTGCTTTGAAAAGGCAAGGAAACTGCTAACAAAACTGAACAATCCCAAAGAAAAAAATCCTCTGATTTTCTTCTCTGATGAAAATAAGTTTCAGCAGGACCAAATAGTCAACAGAAGAAACAACAGGTGGCTCTGGGAGAATCTTAATGAAGTTCCCATTGTTATAAAAATGAAATTTCCTGCTACAGTGATGGTGTTAGGTGTTGTCAGCAATAAAGGGTATCATGACCCCACAATTTTTCCCACAAGGCTTGAAGGTGACTGATGTTTACCTTGACATTTTGAGAGAAGTACTTGTACCATGAATGAAGCAAGTTCCAAATGGATCTCATTTTATCTTCCAACAAGGTGGTGCACCATTACATAACACCAAAAAGGTACAAGAATTTCTCAGTGTCAAAGTTTCTGAATTCTGGTCAAAGGAAATCTGGTCACCTAGTTCACCAGATACAATCCTTTACACTATTATGTATAGAGGTTTTGTGAGAGAGAAGTTTAACAATCAAGAGGCTGTTAAAGCTAAGATTGAAAACATTATGATGTTCACAGATAAAGAAAAGTTAATGAAAGCGTTGAATTGAGTCTATTATTGCAGCAAATGGAGACTTTTTTGAACAATTTAAATAATAATGACTATGTTTATGTATTTACATAAGAATAAATTTATTTTGAAATATAACACTTTTGGGGTATGTTGTTTATTTTACTAAAATTTTACCAATTGATCACAAACACTGTGTGTGTGTGTATATGTATGTGTATATACATATGTTTATGTGTGTGTGTGTGTGTGTGTGTGTGTGTAGAAATAATACTCAGCCATCAAAAAAGGAATAAAATCTTGACATTTGTAACCACATGGATGGACCTAAGGAGTGTGAAATAACTCAAAGAAGACAAATACTGTATGATTTCCCTTATATGTGGAATCTGGAAATTACACAAACTCAGAAAAAGGGATCAGACTTATGGTTATCAGAGGTGGATTGCAGAAAGAGGAAAAATTAGAGGAATAAGGTCAAAAGGTACAAACTTCCAGTTTTAAGAAAATACTACAGATGTATTTATACAGCATGATGACTATAGTTAACACTGTCATATGATACATATGAAAGTTAGGAGGGTAAATCCTATAAGTTCTCATAACAAGGAGAAATGTTGTGCTTTTTTTCTTTCTTTTTATTGTACCTACATGAGATGATGGATGTTAGCTAAACCTATCATGGTAATCATTTCACTATATATGTAAATCATTCTTATGCTTTAAACTTATACAGTGAGGTATGTCAATTTTTTCTCAACAAAACTGGGAAAAAAATAAAGTATGAAAAACAAAGTCTCCTAGGGCATAAAATAGGGAATTAAACTATACAAATACTCTCACATGTAAATCAGGAAAGTAGATAAATGGAGTTAGAGTACTTGCATTGCCCAAAATAGTAAAAGTGCCATATAGCATTTGGCTTTAATAAGTCAAGAATTCATGCTATAATATGAATTACACTTTCCAACCAGTAAAAGTGTGAAAGGATATATAACTCTCAAGCTAATAAAGGGATTGAGGAGAGAATTAAAAATAGAATCAATCCAAAGAATGGCAAAAAATGAGAAGACAAAAGGAACACTGACTAGGTAAGACAAAGTATTTAATAAAAGGGTATATTTAAACTAACATATACTAATAGCTACATTAAATGTAATGAAGTAAATAACCCAATTAAAAAATATAAACGGTCAGGTTAGAAAAAAAAAATATATATATAAACGGTCAGGTTAGGATTTTTTTTTAAAACTACATGTTCACAAGACTCATATCTAAAACAAAAGGCTATCAAAAAGATGAAAATAAAAGGCATACCATGCAAACTTTAATAAAAAGATAACTGGTATCATTATAGTAATATCAGACAAAGCCATTATTTGCTCATATAATTGCTTGTAAAAAAAATTCCTAAATAATCTACATATTATTAAAATTGTTACACTAGCTTAGCAAGGTTGTTAGCTATTAAGACTACAAAATAAAATTCAATTATATTTCTGAGTATCAGCTATATACTGTTAAGAAGTTAAAAAAATTTTAATATATTATTTACAATAATATTAAACATTAAATGTCTAGGAATAAGAGAAAGATGTACAAAACCTCTATGCAAAAAAAATATAAAATAATATTAAAATAATAGGGATGTACCATGTTCATGGATTAAAGACTCAAAATTGTAAAATGTCAATCCCCAAACTCCCTCTGAACTACAAAGTTAATGCAACCCAAATAAAAATCCTAACAAGACTTTTCTGTTTTGAGACAGAATTTTATAAGCTGATTTCAAAATTTATAAAGAAATGAAAATATCAATAACCAAAATATTCTTTAAAAAGAAGGTGGAAGGATTTATCCTACTAGATGTCTAATTTATTATAATGTTATACTAAGACAGCATGGTATTGTTGGTATAAGAATATACAAAGTAGACCCTGGCTGGTCGCACAGTGGATAAGGTGCTGGCCTGTGAACCCAAAGGTCACTGGTTTGATTCCCTCCCTAGCCAGGTCTCCAGCCAGGTCTGTAGCTGCAGGAGGGTGCAAGGCAACCACACATTGATGTTTCTCTCCCTCCCTGCCTCTCTCTCTTCCCCTCTTTCTGAAAATAATAAATAAAATCTTAAAAAAAAGAATTTGTATCCATAAATATCTAATCACTATGTGGTACATCTAAAACTTACATAGTATGTACATCAACAATAATTTTAAAATAATTGTTACCCCAAGTCAAGGAGAAAAAAGCTTGTACCCCGCACTCAAAAAGAATTTACACAAAGCAGCAAGAAAAAAATAATAATGAACCATCCCAAAAATGGACAAGAGACATAAATAGGTGTTACTCAAAAGGGCATGCAAATGGCCAATAAAACATAATAAAGTTGCTCCACTTCATTTGTAATTTAAGGAATACAACTTAAGGCCATAGTGATACATTATACATCCACAGGAATTGTCAAAATACAAACAAGATAAACAATTCTATCTGTTGACAAGTGTGTGAAGCAACTAGAATCCTCACACTGTGCTAACAGAAGTATGAATTGGTACTACCACTTTGGAAAACAGTTGGCTCAGTAATTCCACTCCAGGGCATGTACTACACAAAAATGCAAGCCATGAATACTAAGAGACCTGTACAAAAATTTTCATGAAAGTACTTACTATAATAATTAAAAACTGGAGACAACCTAAATATCCATCAATAATTGAATGGAAAAATAAATAATGGTATATTCATACAATGAAATCTAATACTGTGGTAAAAATGAATGAACTATAGCTACAGTCAACAATATGACTGAATCTCATCAATAGGATTTTGAGCAAAAACCAGACATGAAACAACACATCCTGTATTCTCTAATTATAAGATGTTAACAAGACAAGTAAATTGTTGTATTTAGGGGTATAGGTTTAAATGATAAAAGTAAATAAATAAAGAGAAGAAAGGAAGTTATTACACTATAAATCAGGATAGTGTTGATTAACTTTGGAAAAAGGGGGAGAAATAATCAGGAGTTTGAGAGAGTGCCGGTGGCACATCTATTGATTGCATGCTATGTTCATGTTGTGGGAAATCAATATGCTGTGTGAGGTTTTTCTGTGTTTTTCTCTTTGTGTTATATTTCATAAATCTTAGTTTTAGCCCTGGCTATGTGGCTCAGTGGATTGAGCGCTAGCCTGTGAACTGAAAGGTTGCTGGTTCAAGTCCCAGGCAGGGCACATGCCCAGGTTGCAGGCCAGGTCCCAGTTAGGGAAGTAAGAGATAACTAATTAATGTTTCTCTGTTTTTCTCCCTCTCTTTCTCTCTTTCCCTTTCTCTAAAAATAAATTTAAAATATATTTTTAAAAAGGCTTCATTGTTCAGAGAAATTTATGAGTAAAATTATAAAAATGCCAAGGATTTGTTGTCACAAGAATCTGAGGGCATGGGTCAGAGCAGAGAAGCAGAAGTGGAAGTGGACAGTGGGGATGGGGATGAGGAGGGATGGGAATGAAGTTTGGCCATGAAATGATAATTGTTAAAGGGTAATGAGTACACAAGAATTAAACTATTCTCTCCACGTGTGTGTGTGCGTGCGTGTGTGCGTGCGTGTGTGTGTGTATGTATTTGAAATGTTCCATAACCACAAATTGGAGGGTGGGGGTTCCAATCCACATTCAAATTCAGACTCTCCATTTACTTATTTTGGTGCCCTTGGATACTAAACTGCTCTAAGCCTACTTCCTTATCCGGAATACAGAGATAACAATAGTTCAGTTATCAGGATTAAATAAAACATTACATGTGGAAAGAGCTTTATAAACTCTAACAAGCTGCATAAATGTTAGCTGCTCTTAAAAGTATTATTACAGGTGGTTATTGGTAACAGAGTTATATTATTAAATACTAATAATAGGTAGATATTACTTTCAAAAGGGGAGATGGCTTAAAATAGACTGAAAATGAGACTGAAAACCTGAGAGCAGAATCCTGATTTCATTCGTGTAAAACACGAGGGAAACATTTCTTAACCCCCTACAACATTCTACCTTGCCGGGCCCTGGGACAGTAATTAAGGGATTTGTAGTCTCTGAATTTAGGGACTTAAAGTCTGAAGGAGACAGTCACACATGACAAACAATGGCAATACCAAGAGCTAAAAAATGTTCTGAGAGGACACTGTCCAGTACCCAGCACAATGCCTGATATATAATAAGTATTTTTTTAATTAAGTAAAAAGTATCACAAAAGTATTTATTCAACAAATATTTATTTTACCACACACTTTAAAAAACAAATGAAACTGCTGCTCAAGAGCAGTTTACGTTCTAGTATAGAGAAATCGATAAGGGAAAAAATGAGAAAATTATATAGAATATTAGCAGATGGTGCTAATGGAGAAACCAAAATCAAGGAAGGGGGCTAAGAAGTGCTGGGGATGGGATAGGCAGTTTCAATTTCAAATAAAGGGATAAAGAAAGGCCTAAGTGAAAAAGTGGCATTTGAAGTGTGGGAAGCAGACACGTGAACATCTAAGAAAAGCGTTTCAGACAAAAGAAAACATAAGTGGAAAGACTCTGCTTGGCAGAGAAAACAGCAGACCAGATTGGAGGGCAGTGGCTGGAAGAGCAGTTCTAAGCTGAGGGAACAGCATGTGAAAAGACACTGATTTCTGAAAATGCACAGTCTTTGAAAAACTGCAAGTATTTCGACTGAGCTGGAATATTACATATGTAAAGGAAATGACTTTTTTATGTCAGATATAAACAATTTAAATAAGGGTAGTCTGTGGAGACAAGAGAGACAGAAGGGGAAAAGAAAAACTTTACAAGGCAGGACTCCAAGATTATTTACATCCTGACTGATGCAATATGAAGTACAAACTATCTATAAACTACTCAGAAAATTCTCAAAAATATGCTTAATCTGACTCTAACAAATAGATCTGACTTCCAGCTCATAGTTAACATAAGGGTTAGAGAAGCAAGTTAACCACCAAGGAAGGAAACAAATTCAGAAAACATGATATTTTACAAAACAACTGACCAAGTTTCTTCAACAGGTTAATGTCATCAAAATAATAAAAGAAAATTGTTCTAGATTTTTAAAAAAGCAAATATCATGTATAGACACTGTCTGCATTTTGATTTGAACAAATTATAAAAAGATATCTTGGGAAAATGAAAGAAATATGAATATGGACTAATTACATTATATAATTACTTAATGCAATCAGGTAGTTATGGTTTGTTTGGTTTTTTAAAAATCCCTTTTTTAGAGATTTTACTTAATTATTTAGGGAAAACTATTACCATCTTCTTAAAGCTTCAGGCAAACAGCCCTGGCCAGTGTGGCTCGGTTGGTTGGGGCATCATCCCATAGACCAACTTGATGTTTCTCTCTTTCTCTCTCCTTCCCTTTCTCCTTCCCTCCCTCTATCCCCATTTCTCGCTCTCTAAAACCAATTTTTAAAAAATGTCCTTGGATGAGTATTTTTACAAAAAACTTCAGAAAACAAATGGAGCAAATCTGGGAAAATATTTATAACTGTTTAATCCCAGAGATGGGTATTTGCTCTGTGACTAGACTGGAGAAAAGCATGGAGGCAGGAGCGTCAGTGCATGGCATTTACCTAGTGCTGAGTTCTATGATAAAGAAAGGAGAAATCTGGAGGAAATCAGCAGAAACCCCTATCTCAACCAGAAGTCTAAATGCTGTACACTTCTGAGGACAGGATTTGGATCATTTTTATCTCTACCCACAGTGCCTCGTATATAGAAGACACTCTGTAAAAGATTGCTGAATAAATACCTTCTTATTTTGCCATATTAACCCATTCTGTAGACATGATACAACTCTTATACACATTCCCATCATGTCAGTCCACAAGATCATCTTACCTTATAGTAATGCTCTAAGAGGATCCTGACTACTCCCTCCACACTTTCTGCTTCAACTGGCTTCCGGGCAAACTGAAGTAGGTACTGCAAAGCATCTGCTGGAGAGGTAGCTTTACACAGATCTATGTGAAGTGCTGCAGATTTACTTGGCTTTGTTAGTCGGAGTTTCTTAGTAGCAATTTCCTCCTGTTGTTGCTGGAAGGGATAAGAAAGTTAAGACCTGAAAATACAGGGTCTGCAAATTTTACTTCAACTCATTTGATGGAAATAATTTTCCCTTACACCAAATAATGTACTTAAGTAATAGACCTAGCCTTGGGACAAATCAGTGTTATGAACTAGGAAAAGAACACTGGATTAGAGACAAGACTATGAGTCCCAATTTTGCTTTTCACTAGCCCCTACAACTTTGGGCAGGTCATTTAATTTTTCCAAGTCTCCATTTCTTTCTCTGTAAAGCAGGTCCCTTAACATTTTGTTCTGGCTATCATGACATGAAAAAAAGACCAGGGACTGCATAATCAGAGGAATATAGGTTCAGTAACCACTAACCCATTTCCATCCTATACCACACAAATTCAGTCTTCAGCATTATCTGGGGTGGGGTTAGGTCAAAAGCTGAGAAAGGTTTTTTCCAGAGTATAAAAAGGGAGCCCTAGCTGGTAGCACAGTGGATAAGGCACCAGCCTGCAAACCCAAAGGTCACTGGTTCAATTCCCCAGCCAGGGCACATAACCAGGTTGCAAGCCAGGTCTCCAGCCAGGTCTGTAGCTGGAGGTGGGTGAAACGCAACCATACACTGATGTTTCTCTCCCTTACTCTCTCTCTCTGGAAATAATAAATAAAATCTTTTTTTGAAAAATGGGAGGACAAACCAATATCTGCAATTGATCAGTCATCAATAACATTTTAGTAAGCTAAACCTTAGGGTCTATCCAGGGAACATAGAGATGAACCAGCCACTATCTCTGCTTCAAAGAACCCAGGCCAGTGGGAAAGTATGTACAATGGTGATTACAGTAGCACTGAGTGATAGGTAGCAATAGATGAGTATAACAGAGTGCCACAGACAAGGGAAGGAAGGGACTAAACTATTGCCAAGGTTTCAATTGGGTCTTTTTTCTTTTTCTTTTTTTCCATCAATGCATGATTGTCTTTCACCTGCCTCCAGCTACAGATCTGGCTGGAGACCTGGCTTGCAACCTGGTTATGTGCCCTGGCTGGGGAATCGAACCAGCGACCTTTGGGTTTGCAGGCCGGCTCCTTACCCACTGTGCCACCAGCCAAGGCCTTCAATTGGGTCTTAAAAGCAAAAATATAAACTCTACCAGGTGGAAAACAAAAAGCAAGTGAAGAATGACATCCATTCTAAGTAAGAGACAACAGGTACAGAAGTTTGGAGACATGCAAACATATGGCATGCCAGAAGAGGAGTGTGTCGTTCTGAGAAGTGGAAACAGCAGAATGTTGGAAAGAAAGTGACACTGCACAACAATATGAATGTACTTAATGCCAGTGAACTGGTTAAAATGGTAAATTTTATGTTATGTATACTTTACCAGAATTTTAAAAAAAGGGTGGGGGGGGGCAAGGGAAACAGAAAATCCCAGAAAGAAAGCCAAGAGGGAGCTCTGTGAAGTCAGAAAAGCTTTCTTTAATCTTGACTCATTCTAAAAGTTCAGGAAAACTAATTTCACATTAAAAGGAGCAACGAGCCCTGGCTGGTGACACAGTGGATAAGGTGCAGGCCTGCAAACCCAAAGGTCTAGGGTTCAATTCCCAAGCTGGGGCAATATAACCAGGTTGCAAGCCAGGTCTCCAACCAGCTCCATAGCTGAAGGCAGGTGAAAAAGGCAATTATACATTGATGTCTTTCTCCCTCTCCCCCTTCCCCTCTCTCTAAAAATAATAAATAAAATCTTTTTTTTTTTTAAAGGAGCAATGAAAAATGTCAGTTAAATCTCAAAGTTATTTTAAGAAACAACAAGAATAAGGAGCAGATCAACTTGCCTATAGACAATGAGAATGTGTTACAAAGATGTGTCTACAAAATAAAAAAATTTAAAAAAAAAGAAAGTGACACAGCTAAAGGAATACTGTCAAATCATTAAAGGCTAGGAAGTTTGGCTAGGCTATTTTTATAAAAAGGAGGCATGGCAAAAGAGGAAGGATGACTTGATTTGTCCGTGCAATTATCTCTCTGCAGTTTAAATCACACATATGCTGTTCTCTCTCCCACTAGCCTGTGAGCTTCTAAAGGGCAGGGACCCTAAGGCGTATTGGACATTGTAGCTCAACAGCTTTCACTATACCTGATACATAGCAACCGCTCATTCACTCAATAAACTCTTGTTAAAGGAAGGAATGAAATGGTTAAGGATCAGTTCCCTGCTGGTTGGTCCAAGTCTTGTTGCTCTACAAGTAGAAAGATCTAAGGGTGGCCTATGGCTCTAAGAATGATGCTGATCCACTGGCATCAACTGGAGGCTTGTCAGAAACACAAAGTATTGGCTCACCTCCCTCGCTAGAGTTACTGAGTAGAATCCACGTTTTAATAAGATCCTCGGTTGATGCGTTTACACATAAAGTCGGTGAAGCATGACACAAGGAGTGACCTGGGATCAACCTCTACTTTAGCGACGTCGACAAGGAGACACCTGTGAGAATTGATTGCTCTGACAAAGGCTGAGCCTACCAGTCCTAAAACAACTCCTACTTAGGTGAACTGTTCCAGCAACGGAGAGTTCCAGCCTTGGGAAGGCTGTGACCCTCGCCTGCTTTGACTAGGTCTTAAGGATTTCTACAGGCTTCTCTTCCAACCCCTTAGAGCTGTGCAAACAGCCAGTTAATCCCGGGGGATTTTTTTTTAATGGGGGGAGGGGTAAGAGGTCCGCCACTAACTGGTTCTATGTCCTTGTACCCCTCAATAAGCTTCTAAGTCCACATCTGTAAAACAAGGATGCTAACGCAACCGGAATAAAATAAGATAACGCGCGACACTTTTATAAACTGCAGAGCATTTTGTTTCTGTTAATAAAAAACTTTAAGTGCCAGACTACACTCATTAATCATAATGACAACAGGAGACGCACAGGAACACGCCCACTAAAGTGTAATCTCGAAGAGCCTATCAAAGTAGTTGGCGCTGAACTCAAGTTCCAGGCGCCAGTTCTGGAAAAGTGCCTGGGGCGTGGACCACCTTTCCCTACCAACGCCCCGTCCCGGGACCTTTCCTTCCGGAGCTTACCTGAACTACCTTAGTGAATTCCTCGTACACTCGCTTCTTAAGGTGCGCCGCCATGGCTGCTCACGGAGCCTTTCAGCTTCCGTACTTGACGAGGGAGGTGGGAATGGTGGTGGTGGAGGGTGAAGGAACCCGGAAAACCAGCGGAGGCCAAGGAACCGGCCGCCGTCCCACAAGGCAGTGGGATTCCAGGAAAGAGAGGCCGCTTCCGGCTGCTCGACTGCTCCGCCGCGGTAAAACTAGATGTGGCAGCCTGCTCCTGGAGCCCGGGGAACGGAACGGAGAGCATAGCGCGGAGGGGGCGGAGCCTCTGCAGACGGGAGAACCAATGAGAGCTTTCGGGGACTTGCAGGGGGTCTTGGAACATCTAAGGGACTGGCGCGGAACGTACCAAAGGGAAGAAGGAAGTACGAGATAAGTGGCAGAGGAGGGGCGAGCCGGAGCAAGAAGCAAAACCCGGAGCTGCGTAACTATTTTAATTACCTAGATAACCGAAAGAGGCCCGGCAGACGTTCCCATCATCCTTTGCTGTTCACTGTTTGTGCCGCTTGTATTTCCCAGAGCTTACCTTTTGGACCATCTGTGCTCCACCCTTACCTGGGTTTGAGTGCATTTTGCTGCCTCTTCAGTTTTGAAAAGTTACCCGTCCTTTAGGGAATCTGTTAAGATGTTGGGGCAGCTAACATGGAGACTGCACATAGCAGCTAGGGTAAAGACCGGACCTAGTAATGTTAAGGGGAAGACGACTTATCTAAAAATCTCGTCTCCTGCCGTTCCCCGTTTTTCCTTCCCCCAATAAATCTGTTGTTTGATTCCACAGCGGTCTGCGGGTGTGATTTCTCCCAGCAAGGTTGCGCTAATGGAATCAGCCCCTCCCCTGATAGCTGTGGACGAGTTAGAAAGAATCTTAAGGGCAAAGGTGAAGCAGCAAAGCTTCAGACTAAAACTGGCACTTTGTAAAAGTAGCCTCAACTGCAAACGGGCTGATAACACCTGACAAATGAAGTGACCATAGAGGGAGATAAAATAGAAACTGCAAAAAACAGTTTCCAGACCATGACTGAAGTGTAGTTCCCGTGTTAGTGTTAATAAATCCAAGGTCACTTTTGCATCCAAAATTAAACTTAAGGTATTTATTCTTTCATCTTTCAAGAGTTAATGTGGTATGCTTAGAAAAAGCAGCAGGCCTGAAACTAAAAATAACATTGAGTGTAAACTGTAATGGAAAAGAAGCAGCAGCAAGCTGTGGTTGATACAGAAGAGCCAAAAATGCATTGAAAGATTGTCTTTACCCTCAAGAGAAGAGAGACAGCAAGCAGATAATTAGTGGACAACCCAAGTGTGCTGGATAACAGGAATGTGATTCAAACAGACCTGACTTGTTCAGGGCCTCTCAGAAATTTTACAGAGCAAAGAATGTTTACCTGCCTTCGAAATAGGGCATCTCTCTGAGATAGGGTTCCAGGCCACCACAATAAAGTGGCTGTTGCAAAAAAAGGAGTCACATGGAGTTTTGGTTTCCTAGTGCATATAAAAGTTAAGTTTATATTTTACTTAGTCTATTAAGTGTGCAGCAGCATTGTGCCTTAAAATAACGTACTGACAGTTCTGGCTGGTGGCTCAGTGGATTGGTGCCGGCCTGTGAACCCAAAGGTGACTGGGTCGATTTCCAGCCAGGGCACATAACCAGGTTGCAAGACAGGTCTCCAGCCACATATGTAGCTGGAGGTAGGTGAACGGCAACCATACATTGATGGCTCTCCCCCTCCCTTCCCCTCTCTCAAAAAAAAAAAAAAAAAAGCCATCATCTGAGCCTTCAAGCTAGTCATAATCATTTTGTTGTTAGAGGGTTTTGCATTTGTAAGAAACAATAAAGCAGAGGATGATAAAACAAGATATGCTTATAGTATATTTTCCTGGGCATTCCTAGACCAGAGATTACCGCATATACAAATATATTGAGTGAAACAAAAAGCACTTAGCGAACAGTATCTTTAATAAATATTAGAAATTGTAAAGAAAATCGTTGTTTTATATAACATTAAGAAAAATACTGAAATTAGGCCCTGGCTGGTAGCACAGTGGATAAGGCGCCGGCCTGCGAACCCAAAGGTCACAGGTTCGATTCCCCAGCCAGGGCACGTAACAAGGTTGCAAACCAGGTCTCTAGTCAGGTCTGTGGCTGGAGGCAGGTGAAAAGCAACCATACATTGATGTCTCTCTCCCTCTCTGCCTCTCTCTCTTCCCCTCTTTCTAAAAATAATGAAATAAAATCTTTAAAAAAAGAAAAATACTGAAATTAAAAATAATGGTTTCTTATTGCTAAGATCTGTTGTGTATATTTACTGAATAAAGAGTTCTTTGTATCACATGTCATATTGTTGTGGCTCCTCCATGCATTAATGATACCAAGTTAATCATTGTTATTGCTAGATAAGTGGCTGCAGGAGGAAGTTTGGTGCAATGAAAAAACCAAAGAAAATTCAGTTCTTATTGAGAGTAACATGCTACAGGGAGCAGAGTGGAGCAATAGAAATAAAGTTGATAGCCTGAGGCCAGATTGGAGTGAAAATTAGCATATTCCACATTCTTTAATGTTCATCATATTTGTGATGCTGATTTATTTTCTTATAATTAAGTCACATTCTTTCATTTTGAGATGAAAACTTTCTGAATTGATAACATTTCCCATTGACCTTCGTTATTGCACATGAGAATACAATGAAATCCCCAGTAAGTCCCTTGGGCTTCATATAAGAGTCTTCCCTGTCCTTATTTTATAACGGCAACCCAATTTCCCCTTTGAAGTTAGGGCTGGTCTCTCAACCTGGTATAGTAACCCCTTCTCTACCTGTTGGCTCAGCAAGAAGAGCCACATATAACTGGGAAAATCTTGTTACATGTTCCAATGTAATAAATAAAACAATGATTTTGTTCTTTAGTGAAAGTGTCCCTCCCTTGGAGACTAAGTACTCCTAACTCACTGAACCAAAAAATTCATAAATGAGTTAGTAGGTGTAAAAATGACAAGAACCACTCCTAACTCCACCCATTAGTTCCCAAACCCATGCATTCTCACTGTGGGAGAAATGGTACCATAATTTAGCTGTTGGTATAACGCAGCAATTTTCAACCTTTTTCATCTTACGTCACACAAACTAATTACTAAAATTCTGCAGCACACCAAAAAACATTTTTGCTGATCTGACAAAAAATAGGTATTTTTATTTTTACACTGGACAGCTACTGTTGTGTTGGCTGTTGTCATTTTTTTTTATTTGACAATCGAAGGGAAAAAAAGGTCACTACCCATGACTAAATAAGTTATTGCATGGTTTAAAAATGTTTTGTGGCACACTGGTTGAAACTCACTGTTACAAGCCATATACTACAAACCTGTAAGACGGTACCCCAAATTCACAATATGTTGTCTCTCAGCTAATAACCATAATGA
The DNA here is from genome assembly GCA_004026585.1 of Noctilio leporinus. Taxonomy (NCBI): domain Eukaryota; kingdom Metazoa; phylum Chordata; class Mammalia; order Chiroptera; family Noctilionidae; genus Noctilio; species Noctilio leporinus. Next base: position 68,902 of record PVIW01005620.1, read on the forward strand.
AGTCCACAAAAGGTCATTTACACTGTTTTTATTACAGCAATTACATCTGCCCTGGCCAGTGTGGCTCATTTGGTTGGAGTGTTGTCCAGTGAAACAAAGGTAACGAGTTCCATTTCTGGTCAGGGCACATGCTTAGGTTGTGCGTTCGGTCCCTAGTTAGTCCCTTGTCGTTCCCTAGTGAGGGGCAGCCAATCCTTGTATCTCATATCAATGTTTCTCCCTCTCCCTTCCCCTTTCTCTAAAATCAATGGGCATGTCCTCAGGTGAGGAATATACATCTGAGTGATAGGGTGCCAGGAAAGACAATGAGCTTCTTTGCAAGAATTCTTTCACTAGAAAATAAGCTTCTTAATCAGAAGCAGTATGTGAAACACCATGAAAATGAATAGTTAACCATGAATGGTAGGGCTGTTAAGAGAGAGACGTAAGACAGGAGAACCCCCTCCCCACCTCGGTTCTTGTCTTGCTCCCAAGAGACGTATTCAAGCAAGAGACAAACGCATATAGTGGAAATGAGATAGCAAGTTTATTTATGAAACACAAGTACAAAATCAGCCACCCAGCAAGTCTAAATACCCCACATATAGAGGAAATAAAGATGTTAGTTAATGAGTTTGTTTTGCACACTTGAGCAGAGGCTACAAGTGGGAACTTAGCTAATCTAAGTATGCCAACTATTGGGGTTTGGGGGTTATATACAATAGCTAGCTTCCAACAATACCCCTTCTTCTTCACCGTCTAAATCTTGGGGATAATATACAGCTACAAAGGCTTTCTTTCTCAATTAGTAAAGGTTCTTTGTCTCACTGTAGTTGCCATAGAGGCTCCCTTTCCCAGCACAGTCTCAAGTCTCAAGGTCTCTCCTGCATTATTTTTGCTTGTGATGTTTAGCACATCTGGCAGTCTTATCAAAGTGAGCTCAGGACTGCTGAGTTAACTGGTGAGACATGTCTCCCTTGCTTCCAGCCTCTGTATTAAGTTCTTTGTTAGATTGTAATTGGTGTGGGCCCTACTTTACTTCCCCTCTGGCTGCTGCTCATTCCTAGCTGCTACCTAACAGGGCTGCCAGAAACATTGCTGTTAAGTATAATAGTTAAGGTTCTCCAGGAAAACAGACCCAACAGGAGGGGGTGGGTGAAGAATGAGAATGAATAAACCAGCCTAGGATAACAGAATACATAGACTGAATGGCTGATAAACAAAAATTTATTTCTTACAGACCTAGAGGCTGAAGAGTCCAAGATCAAAGTGCAGGCAGATTCAGTCTCTTGAGAGCTCGCTTTCTGCTTCATAGCTATCTTTTCATGAGTCCACACATGAGAGAAGAGGCAAAAAAACTCTCTGGGGTCTCTTTTAAAAGGGCACTAATACCATTCATGAGGGGTCTACCCTTATGTCCTAATTATTTCCCAATGACCCTATCTCCTAATGCCATCACATTGAAGGTTAGGGTTTCAACATATAAGTGAGAGAGGGGATACAAACACTCAGTTGATAGCAGTAGGAAAGTCAAATCTGATTCTGAATCCTGAAAGAATGAATCATTTACTTCCTGATGGAAAGGATTCAGTGTGTAGTAATGATTGCAAAAAAATAGCCCCAATTCTCCCCATCTCTGTAAACTCCCTGAAATATAACTTAGAAGCCACTTGCATTAAGAGCTGGAATCTATATCTACACCTTTTGAATTGGATTAGCCTTGTGCCTGGCCAGTAGAATGTAGCAGAAGTGACAGTGTGCTAGTGTTGAGCCTAGGCCTCTAGGTCAATCCACACACCAATTCTCCAGACATTTTGCTTGACTTGGGAACCTATAATTGTTATAAGAGTAAGTCCCACCTAGCCTTTGCAGATTGAGTGACCACATGGAATATAGCCAAGTTGACCCAGCTGAGGCCATGTTAGATCAGTCCCAGCCCAGCTGATCCACTATCTGACTCCAGACGCATGAGTAAGCCCAACTAAGTAAGACCAGAAGAACTGCCCTATCTGTAGGCTTATGGGAATAATTAATAATTGTAGTCTTAAGGATTTAAGTTTTGGGGTCAGGGGCATGTTGTGTGATCAAGCAGTCCCTTATTGGTAAGTCTACTTGCCACAGCACAAAAAAGAGACTGGATGGAGAGAGGGGCAGAAAAGGACAGGGCAAATAAAGTAGACCTGAACACCTGGCACAGTGCTATGAGCAAGAAGTGTCTCCATGAGGGAAACCTCAAAAGTTTTACACTTTCTCTGTGTTTTTCTTTCGGATTATAATGACAGTTATATTTACATTCAGTTTTACATTTTCCTTTTCTGACTCTATAATTTTCTTAAGTTAACCCACAGATCTGAAAAGTCTCATATTCCCCTACAAATCAACACAGATACCATTTTAAACATTATTAATGTGCTTTACTGTTTGGCTTTTTCTGTCATGAAAGGGGAAGGGAAGAGATGGCATTGTTGGGTAGGCAAGTAAGGCTGTCCACTTAATTGATATACTTTTAAGTTATATCTTTTTGGATGATTTTTTTCATAGTCCTGTTAAGCCCCACCACCTTAAATCCTTTTTAGACAATTAAATTTCATTGCCTTTAATGGGCATTCTCCTCCCCAATAATTGTAAGCTATCTATAAATATAATTTTTAATAATGTTTAATATATTATATATAAACATTATATATATATGTTTAATCTTTATTGAACTTTTGGGTGACAGTGGTTAATCAAATTATATATGTTTCAGGTGTACAATTCTGTAATACATCATCATCTGTACATTGTATTCTGTGTTCACCACCCTAAGTCAAGTCTCCTTCCATCACCATTTATTCCCCCTTTACCCTCTTCTACCTCCCCCCACTTCCCATTCGCTCTGGTAATCAGCCTTGTTGTCTCAAATATCAATGAGGCTTGTTTTTTCTTTCTTGTCTTTCTCTTTTTTTCATTCTTTCATTTATTCATTCTTTCTTTCTTTTTTGCTTAGTCCCCCAAACTCCCACCCCTCTGACAGCTGTTCATCTGTTCTCTGTATCTATATGACTCTGTTTCTATTTTGTTTATTCTGTTCATTAGATTCCATATGTAAGTGAAACCATAGTACTTGTTTTCCTATAATTTTAATTTATCATGGCATTATACAGACACAATGTAACTAATTTCCATTTGTAAGTTAAGTGGGATAAAAATAGTATGTTACCCTAATTGTATTATGAATTGGGAGTTTGGGGGTGATATTGGAATTGCCTTTGTTTATTAAAATATTTTTGGTAAATTGCTTAGGAAGAGTCAAATCCCAAGGGATGCAGGCTGGAGCCAAAGCAATAAAAAAGGTAGCTAGCCCTGGCTGGTGGCATAGTGGATAAGGTGCCACCTGTGAACCCAGAGGTTTCTGATTTGATTCCCCAGCCAGGGCACATAACCAGGTTGCAGGCCGGGTCTCCAGCCACGGACCTGGCTGGAGGCAGGTGAGAGTCAACCATACATTGATGCTTCTCTCCCACTCTGCCTCTCTCCCTTCCCTTCTCTCTAAAAAGAATAAATAAAGTCTTAAAAAAAAAAAAAAAAAGAAGTAGCTAAACTGGAACATGGTCCTCTGGCAAATGACCAGCCTGGTGGAAACTTGGTATGCCTCTAAAGTCTGTCTGGAACTGGTGCCAGTCACTTCCACACATACTCCATTGGCCATATTAAGTCAAGAGGCCAAGCAGAATGTCAATGGTATGGGGAAGATTACTCCAACCTATTGAGAAGCATAAGGATGGGGAGGGGGGAGAAAGCATAGGAAACAAATACAATCTACTAATGAAAACCCTCTAGTGATGTGGATAGTTGACACCTTTTTACGAATGGATATATCAAATATTCAATTTGAAGTTATTTGCATTTGCCTTGTGAACTCTCTCTCCTTTATTTGTCTATATTTCTCACAGTCTTCTATGTGTACAATTAGCTCATAGGATTGGACTTGGTGAAAATTAAGAGAAAGATCTGAGTGTTGAACCTGGGTAATCATTGTGCAGAACAACAACAACAGGTTCAAGATATCTCAGGGGTGTCAAACTAATTTTCACTGGGGGCCATATCAGCCTCACGGTTGCTTTCAAAAAGTCAAATGTAATTTCAGGACTGTATAAATGTAACTACTCCTCAACAGTTAAGCGAGCTGGGTAGAAACAAGGTGCCAGGCAGAAGATGCCAGGCTGGATAAAACAAGGTGGAGAGCTGGACCATGGGTCTGCCACCCATGATCTAGATGACCCCTGTGCTGAATGAATCCAGCAGGAACAGAGAACCAGAAATGACTGTAAGAAGACAAGCCCTCTGGAATACAGAGAAATCTTAGGGAGGACATTGACCTTTCTATAACTCATGAAATTAAGATTTTAAGCAATTCTATTTACATCTCAAGAAGCAGGGTGTCTTCTTGGAATCTAACCTCATAATGACTGATCAGAGGGTATGAACTTTTTCCCAGGCATATAATAATGTTGAATTGCTTCACAATAAAAAGCTGAAATAGACATTCAGGATGTTTTCCACTTTAAATTGTCAGCCATATTAAATACTAAAAAAGGAAAGCATAAGACATGCTTTGAAAGTAAGAAAAAATATGTAAGCAGGTGACTTTGTTCTGAACAATTTTATGTTTAATTTTGAAACTCCTGGACTCAGCATTAATTTTGTAAACGTTGACGGTTAAACTTGACCTTCAGTCTTGGGGAACCCAGAATGGCTGATTGCCCTCCTTGGTAGGGAATCGAGCCATCTATCCCAGATCTGGACCTGGAGGGGGATGAATGTCTACATGAGTCCTCCTCAAAGTTATGTTTTAGGTTGACAAGCAGAACCTGAAACAGAGTCTCTTGTGAAAGTGGTTTACTGTCTATGTGCTCTCAGAAAGGGGAGTGAAGGAAGCAGGATAGAGTAGAAGGAAATTGCTGAGCAAGGATGTGGCGTCAGGTGAAGACTGACTTCAATCTGATCACACAAGGAGCTCTGGAACAAAAGCTGTACCAGAGTTGGATCCTCCTTGAGCTAAGGGGGAAATACACACCGAAAGGACAATTATTTTCCGGAGCAGGTTTCAATTAGAGTGCATTAGAATCATCTGGAGGACCTGTTAAAACAGATTGCTGGGCCAACCCCCTGAGTCTGAGGTGGGGAACGAAGAATTGTATCTCTAACAAGTTCCCAGATGTTGCCGGGGTGGCTTGTCTAGCTACCACACTTTGAAAACCACTGTTCTAGAGATATGGCAGCTGTAAGGGCTTCAGCAGCCAACACTCACAGCACCTGGGAAAAAGGACCTGGGTGGCGTGCACTACAGGTACCAACTTGGCACCTTGCACTTGGAGGCGCACGCCTTAGGCAAGAGGACTGGCCCAGAAGCTAAGCCTGGGTAGGTTACATTTTTGAGTCATACTATTTAGATTCATAGTATTATGAATTATGTTACTGTTAACATCCCGCAGCTCCACACAAAACGTTTTGAAACATTCCAGCTCATCTCAGCCTTGCTTATTGGGCTTCAAAGGAAGGGTCTGGCAAGTACAGAAGGCTTTTAAAGAAGGAGCTGCTGCACCTCACTAGACATGTGCAGTGGAGTCGGTTACAATGAGTCGAAGGTCCTCAAAGGGGAGATGAATATTTGGCTTTGCAGACCACCTAGGAGTTATTTTATGTTTATTTTTGAAATTATGATAACTTTTGAAGGCAACTTTGGATTTCATAAGCCCCACCAGAGCCCGTATCAAAAGGCCCCCGCCCCTGAGAATCACCACCAGGTGAATAGAAATGTATAGAAGTATTCGTAGGCCCCTAACTTAGGCTGGAACGTCTTCTTGGAGCAGTAATCATAGGCTACCTGGTACCCCTGCGCCTCAATGTCCATCCGCACCGAGTCCAGGAGGTCCCTGATAGCCGGGGTCGCCTTCCAAGGTCCGAATTTGACCACCATCCTCTTGGCTGCCTCCAGGATGCGCAAGGATTCCGCACAACGCGCGGCATCCTCCTCCGTACGCACCGCGCACACCAGCACTTGGGAGCAGCGCGCCGCCACGGCCTCTGCGCGCGCCAGGCGCGTCATGAGCTCCAGGTTCTCGCTGTAACTTGGCACCCGCAGCAAGAACTGCTTCCGAGCCACCTGCTCACCAAAGATCTGCGGCATGTCCTCCAGGAGTTTGACTAAAGGCTTGATTTCGTAGAACTGAGCCTCACGGTACACCTCCAGGATGTGCTGCGTGGGCAGTTGCCCGCTGCGCAGGTAGTCCAGGATGGCTCCGAAATAGATGCCGGGGCGGTCGATGAAGAAGCGGCCCTCTGCATCCGTGCAGGCCTTGGCCGAGCTGGAGAACATATCTGCCAGCTTTGAGCCCGGTAGTTTTCTTAACGTGCCCACGGTAGTGGTGTAGAACTCGCCCCCCACGTTCAGCTCCACGACTGGAGATATCTGGGGACACAAGAGGCAATGAGCCAAGAGCGCCACCTCCAGAGAGCTCATGACTTAATTTTCATCCAAGGAATAACCCCGCGGAGAATTTGGGGAAGCAAGGATTGGCTTCAGCTATAGAAAGGCCTATCTTGTCCCAAGGGGGTTATAGTTCTGTTGTATAGCTGCAGAGAATGGGCATTTTAAGGAAGACAAAGATTTCAGTTTGATATAAGAATACTCATTCGAGCATTTTAACTTTCTCATTTAGGTCACAGGATATTAGTATAGGAAGAGGCTGCTTCCTATATTTGTGGAAGCAAATCCCAGCGATAATACTTCCCAAATCTGTGGCCGTTGGCAAGGCTTTTTTCCTCCCTGGGCCTCATTTATAAAATGGGGATATGGAGCTGTTGTGAAATCAGAAGCTCAGGTCTAAGATATAATAAAGAAAAGCGGCAGGGGAGCAAACCATTTTCAGCTTTTCAGAAAGGCTAAGAAACCATACAGTCATTCAGTCAGAAAGCATTTCTTGAGCACTGTGTGTCCACATCTTGTGCTGGGAGTTGGGGATAAAAATTCTTATTTCATATAGATCAGAAGTTCTGATTAGCAGGTGGCATGACTTTGATTAACAAATAGAATTTGATGGATTTTTTTTTTCAAATTATGGACCCACCGAGATTAAATAACAGGAATATCCTTGGTGCAAAGGCCAGTAACACCAGGTCCAATGGGTGTAAAACTCCCTCATAAACCGTGAGCCTGGTGCAAATGTGAGTTAGGTTCAGCTGTGCAGAAGAATATTTAGAGGCCTCTTCTCTATGCAAGACCTTGGGTTGAGCCCTATAGATGTGGCAGCAACCCAGGCACTGCCTGCGTGGAGATGCCCATAGTCCAGTGCTGAAAGAAACGTGGAAACAAGAGTGCCAGGCTGCACCTGGGGAATACTAAGTGCTGCCACACCCACCTAGCAAAAAAAACAGAAGACCGTACAGCAATTATTACATGCGAAATGATATATCTGTTGTTATCCTTACAAACCATCTTCTGGGACAACCTTCATTATTTAAAATTCACCCACTCATTCAATGAAATATATATTGCTTACTTTGTGTCAGGTACCTGGGACACAGTGAGGCACAGGTAGAACAAAGTCCCTCTCTTGAGTCTAGTAAGTATGCAAAGCACTTTGTATATTGTCTCTAACTCAATTCTCCTAGCTATCCTATGAAGAATTATTAAATCCCCATTTTACAGATAAAGAAACTAAAGCTTAAAGAGGTGAAGAAAGTTGCCTAATTATCAACCAGCTCTTAAGAGATGATGTCAGCATTTGAACTCAGGTCCTATTTACCCTAATGTTTGCATTCTTAGTCATTGTATAAATTAGTTTTCAAATATACTTACACTTCTTTTAGTTACTTATTCATATATATATATATATGGAGGACCTATTCCATTCAAGCCTTCTCCTAAGCAGATGAATACCACATATTCCTGTCACAGGGAGAAGAGGGAAACAGATGGCTTAGATGAGGAGGAGCTCAGAAGGAATACTCGAAGGTAGGAGGGGTCAGCCTTTCGTGGATGTGTGTTGCAGGATGGTCAGGAAGGTTTCCTAGCAGATGTAATGGCTGCTGCTGCATAGATCCGTGCAGTATTGGAAGGTTGAATCACCAACCTGAGGACTTGAAACACAGGTCGTGGCAGGGCCAGAGCTCGGGAATGTCCTTCATCTGATTTAGTGTGACCTCGTTCTCAATTTGTCTGTGAGCTCTATCTCTAAGATTAAAGTACTGGGATTAAGAGACCAAAGACAGCCAAACTGCTGGGGGGAAAAATTGAGTTCCCATGGCAACGGCTCCTTCCAGGGGACAGTTCTGGCTGGAGCGGGAAAGGAGAGGAGAGGATGCGCTCTGACAGCAGCCAAGCAATACAGTCATGAGAAACATTAGCCTAAAACCCGTGACTACCTCTTTCGTCCATAAACCTCAAGGTCCCTTGGCAAAGCTCTTTGGTTAACCCCAAGGTCTCTCTGTGCAGCTGTTAGTTACGTGCAGACTTTAACCCTTGAATGGATCAGTGTGCTCTCATCATTCCTGCACTGCTGAAAGCTCACAGGTGCTCTTAATGTCCTCATGTTACAGGTGAGGAAAGCTCAGAAAGAAGGTCACACAGAAAGTGATGAAGTCATAGCTGGAACCAGCCCATGTCAGTCTGGCTCCAGTATACAAGGGTGCCTGGCCTCCACCCCTCCCAACATCCCACTGCTGCCAGTACTGAGCTATGTGCCTGGGGGAGCTCACTTCCTTCTCTGAGCCTGAACTTAGCCATCTATGAAATAGGGAGGCAAAACAGATGAGGAGAACCCTAAATCTCCCCAGCTCTGAAAGTCTAGTGGATCCACTCACTTTGAACATTATTTCTTAAGTTCGTTTCCAGATGCTTCCCTAAATAGCTTCTTGCCCTAATATGCTCAGCTGTGTCTTTATCAAATAAGACTTTGGCCCTGTTCCAAAGCTTCCCCCAACCCACTCCTTTTAATTCCATCCCTCTTCCCTTCATTCACAGCCCCCATCCAAACTCATAGTCTCTTTGGAAATCCCAGACCTTCACCCTCATCCATAAGTACTACAGCAGGGTTTCTAGCAGATAAAGAGACTCCTTTTGTACCCTTCTTGGGGACCACCTGCCCTTTCTCATTATACCTATTCCCCACCTTTTCTACCAGTCACCCTGCCAAAGCATTCCTGGGTGGGAAAGCCTGTCCAAGGCCCTGTGCCCATGAGCTGGGGACGCATGGCCTTTAGGAGCCCCTGCTGAGTGCCAGGCCAGTACTGACCATGAGGACACAGGGGTGGATCAGAAAGGCCTGCTCTCCTCCAGTTCTAATCAAAAGGGTCCCAAACATCAGCAATGCCCCACCAAACATCCATACATTTCCTTAGATCACTCATAGTGGAACCAATGGAGGGACATCTGCATTCATATATACCCCCAAGCCCCTCAAGATCTCTCCCTAACCCCGATCTTGGCCTTTTCCATTATTTCCTATCTCAGTTTTCTGAGACAAAAACTCAGGCTGTAGTCTTGCATTCTAATCTCAACCTCAACCGCCCCTGCCACAATCATACACACCTTGAAACACACACAAATAATGACCAAATCCTGGTCATTCTAAATGTTCGGTGCTCGCTTTGGCAGCACATATACTAAAATTGGAACGATACAGAGAAGATTAGCATGGCCCCTGCGCAAGGATGACATGCAAATTTGTGAAGCATTCCATATTTAAAAAAAAATAATAATAATAATAAATGTTCGGTCAGTTCCCTGGCACACTGCCTTGCTCAAGTGCTCTCCCCCAACCCAACCTCTATTCTGAAAATAAGTTAGTTTTCCTTAAGTGCAAATCTGATGTGCTTTAAACACTTCAATGACCCTATATTCCCTTCCAGACAAACTGTAGACTCCTTACCAAAGTTAACTAGGCTCTTTGCAAGGCTGACAATCAGCTACCAGAACTGCTTGCTGCCTCCCCATCCCTACCCAACCAGAGTAGGGTGGGTCCCCCTTGCCTCCAGGACTTCACTCATTGCATGTTCCCTTCACTTATCCCACTCATCCTTCAAGTCAATTCCTCCAGGAATCTTCCTATTGTAGATAGGTTGCCTCCTTGTGGTCCCAGCAGACTTTGTACTTCCACAGTCTGGTAGTTACCTATCTTGGAATTTTATTTATCATCTATGGCCTCCATTAGATTGTGAAGCCTTAAGGGGAGACTATACCTGATTCACCTTTATAGCACCAGTACCTGCTACAGGGCTCAGCACACTGGGGATGCTAAAAAAAAAAAAAAAAAAAAAAAATGCATGGAGTTGAATTGAATGGAGATTACCTGCAGCACTGATTTACAAGAGGACCTGGTGTTCCAATAAAAGCCAGTCTTGCCCTACCTGGAATCATGCACCTTGCTGACTTCTTCCCTTGTCCAGCAATTGATTCTGACATTTATTGAGTAACTAGGGCAGCCCTGCCACAGAGCAGGTGACTTTGTCAATAGCAAACAACAATGGCATTAACTGCTACCTATGGGTAAAAGCCAGTGTCCCCACTCCTTGATCTGCTTTTCTTTTCATGGCACCTAGCCCCAGAGAAATTAGAACAATTTGTGCCTAGACTACACTGGGCCTTTTCCTGGGCCTCCCCCAAACTCCCCTCACCCAAGCCCTGGGAGGAGAAAGGCGACCTCATGACCCAGCCAGAAGGCAGAAGCAGGCTGGAGAGGGGGGCGTCCAGCAGCCTTTGGTTGGGTCTGCTTCTGCCACAGTCAGGAGGGGTGAAGGCAAGGGGAGAGGGGGAAACAGCTAAAGACCGGTGGACTAGGACCAGCCAGGGGACAGAGAGAGGATACACCCAGAGAAGCTAAAAGAAAGAGAAAAGAAGGAGACAAACCAAAGCAGCCAAGCAGGAAATAGCGCAAAGAGGACAGGCTGGACTGAGCCAGAATGGGAATGGAGACCGTGGCGCAGAAGGACATAAAAACGGGAGGAATGCTCAAGAGAAAACAGAGCCTAGGCAGAGATGGAGACGGTGTACCGTAATTGGTGGGGGTGTGGAATCAGACGAGAGGCAGGGACGGAAGGGGGTGACAGAAGGAGTGAAAGACGGGAAAGGCAGCAGGACAAGCGTGGGAATGGAGCGGGCGCCCGCCCGCCCGCCTCGGGCTGTGCACTCACGGTTGGCGGGCCAGCGTGGGGCGCGGCTCGGCCAGGCCCTGGGGAGCGGGACGTCGGGGTCAGACTCATCCTTCTGTTCTTGCAGGCAGCTGGCCCTGCTCAGCCCAGCCGGCGCTCCTGCAACCCGCCCAGCCCGCCAAGTGCGAGGTACTTGTAGCTGGCGGAAGTGCACCTGCTCCCCGCCCTGGGTTAGGGGAAGCTGGACCCAGGGTGCGGTTAGAACTCCTGATTGGCCTGGACGGGGCCTGGCGTGCAGTGAGACCCCAGGCTAGGCATTGCCCCGTCTCTCACTCGGGTGTTCCCCGACAGACAGTCGAGTGGGGGAGGCAGAGGGAACTGACATCGGAAGCAGATTTTCTATTCACCTACAGTCCTAGGGGGTAAAGGATCACCAACACCTTATTTTACAAATGAGAAGTGAGGCTCCAGGAGATAGAGTGGCCAGTGTAGACTGTTTACCCACCTTGGATCAGCTGCTAAAAATGCAAAGCATGGCCTGGGAAGAAAAGAGCTAAGATACCTGTTGCGTGGGTTATTTTGCTTGTTAAAACTGTGAAAATTACTAATGGAAACTTCAACTAAAAATGGAGTTCCTACCGCCTGTAGGGGAGCTCTAAAGCTTTACTACTCATGATCCATTACCTTTAAACAGGAGAAATGAATACCTCTGGCATCTCCAATGGGAACATATTTTCTATTTTTAAAAAGATTTTATTCTATTATTTTTAGAGAGAGGGGAAGGGGGAGAGGGAGAAAGACATCAATGTATAATTGCCTTTTTCACCTACCTCCAACTAGAGACCTGGCTTGCAACCTGGTTATGTGCCCTGACTGGAAATTGAACCAGTGATCTTTGGGCTCACAGGCCAGTGCCTTATTCCCTGTGCCACCAGCCAGGGCTTGATATTTTCTATCTTATTACCCCAGTAGGAAGAAGGAAGGCCTTTCTCCTTGCCTGACAATAGCTCAGCCAATGAGTCTGTCACACTTAGCCAATGAAAAGACACTATATTTTGAACCCCCAATTTATTCCAATAGACTCTTAAGAAAGAAAGATTTTATTTATTAATTTTTTAGAGAAAGGGGAGAAAGAGGTAGAGCATCCCCGCACCTCCCGCACCCCCAGCTGGGGATCTGGCGTGCAACCCAAGCGGGGGCTCAATCCACTGAGCAACGCCAGCCAGGGTCCAATAGACTCTTTATAACAGCTCCTCCAAACCCCACCCTTCACTCTATAAAACAAGGATCCTCTCCTTTGTTTTCCCCATTTGCCTATTGTTTTGCCACAACTTGCATGTTTCAAATCACTTTTTTTTTTTTTTGCTATTCTCTAATATACCCATTTCTTTCTGGTAAACTATTTTATTTTTTTATGTCAACAAAACATAAACATAAAGGAGGGGGAACATAACTCCCATTCCTAAAGTGTGGGCTGCGACCAGTAACTTTCTTCCAAAGAGAACAGTATGGAAAAGGAGAGAAAGAAGAGTAACTTGACAATGGAGAAACTGACAAACACTAGTTCAGCCAGGTGTCATAGTCAGCATCAAATCATAAATCATGATCATTTAACATTAATTAAACATTAATTAAACAATTAACATTAACCTTGTAAGTTACTATGTACTTACAAGGGTACATAGTAAGTACCCTTGATATGATGAGATGAAATGGCACTTGAATGTTTTGATCTTTCTCCCCAAACCCCATAATCTAGTCTAATCATGAGGTAAACATGAAACACATTCCAATAGAGCAGCACCCTGTGATATACCAGACCAGTGATCCTCAGAACTGTTAGGTCATCAAAAACAAGAAAAATCTGAGAAAATGTCACAGCCAAGAGTATCCTAAGTTGTTATGTCTAACAATTAAATGTAATATAATGTGGTATCCTAGGTGGGTGGAATCCTGGAATAGAAAATAGACAGGTAAAAACTAAGAAAATATGAATAAGTTGTTGGCTTTAGTAAATAATAATGTGTCAATATTGGTTCATTAATTGCATCAAATATACATACTAATGTGCTATTCTAAGAATAGAGGAAACAGAGCATGGCGTATAGGAAACCTCTTCTTAATTTCTCTGTAAATTTAAAACTGTTTTAAGAAAGAGTTTAAAATTTTCGACTCAATAACAATACAACTGCTATGAAAAACAGTATGTAACTTCCTCAAAAAATTAAAACTAGAGCTACTATGTGATTACCATGTGAATTAAAACTTGAACTACCAGCAATTCCACGTGGTACATGTGGGTATATATTCAAAAGAATTAAAAGCAGGACCTCAGCCCTAACTGGTATGGGCCTGTTGGTTGGGCACCTTCCTGCAAGGTAAATGGTCTCTAGTTCAACTTCTGGTCAGCACCCATGCCTAGGCTATCGATTCAGGCCCAGGTTGGAGCACCTCTACAAGAAGCAACCTATTGATGTTTCTCTCTCACATCAATATTTCTCTACCTCTCTTTTTCCAAACCTTCCCCCCTCTCTAAAAATAGATAAATAAAATATTTTTAAATAAATAAAAGCAGCCCTGGCTGGTGGCACAGTGAATAAGGTGCTAGCCTGCGAACCCAAAGGTTGCTGGTTTGATTCCCCAGCCAGGGCACATAACCAGGTTGCAAGCCAGGTCTCCAGCCAGGTCCATAGCTGGAGGCAGGTGAAAAAGGCAACCATACATTAAGGTCTCTCTCTCCCCTTCTGCTTCTCTCCCTTCCCCTCTCTCTGAAAATAATAAAATAAAATCTTTAAAAAATTATGAATAAAAGCAGGATCTCAAAAGCATATTTGCATGCATATCCCCTTCATAGCAGCATTATTCACAGCAGACAAGACATGGAAGCAACCTCAATGTTTACCAATGAATGAATGGGTGAATGGATAAATAAAATGTGGTATGTATGTATAATGGAATATTACTCAGACTTTAAAAGGAGGGGAATTCTGTCACATGCTGTAACATGGATGAAACTTGAGAGCATTATCTTAAGTGAAATGGGCTGGTAACAAAAAGACAAATACTGTATGTTTCCACTTATATGAGGTATCTATAGTTATCAAATAAATAGAAACAAAAAGTAGAATGGTGATTATCAAGGGCTGAGGGAGGGGAGAATGGAGAATTTTTTAATGGATATAGAGTTTCAGTTTGCACGATGAAAAAGTTCTGGAGCTCTGTGACAACAATGTGACTATATTGAGCACTACTGAGCTGTACAATTATGGGTAGTTAAGATGTAAACGCAATGTTATGTGTTTTTATGCCACAGTAAAAAGAAGAAGAAGAAGAAGAAAAGAAAAGATGACTTTGTCATAGACGAATGATGCAGAAACTTGAGAAATAAAGTAACAATAATAACCAACTGGTATCTTGTGAAAAAAGATAAAGCTTTGGAGTAAGACAACTGGGAATGGAACATTAAACCTGCCACTTATCAGCTACGTGGCCATCTGTCACTTCCACTCTCTGAGCCCAAATTGCTTCTTTTTGTAGAATACATTCAAATACTTACTTTCCTGGGTTGTTGTGAAATAATCTATCATGTTTCCCAAACTTCAGAGTGCTTGCTAGACACCCATCGGGAGCCCCATTTCCAAAGTACTGAGACCAAGGAAGGGCCTAGGGTCCTGTATGTTGAACAAGTATCTTGCCATCTTAGAAATTTTGGAAACAATAGAATGATGCATGTAGGAGCCTTTCCTAGAGTGGGGCTCATCAAATGTCAGTGCCCACCCCCCACCCCAGGCCCCATCGCACCACCCATCCAGCATCACCCCATCCAACTGTGGTACCCCTGCCCCCCTCTCCTTTCCATGTGCACTATCACTTACATATTCACCTAAGAGTCACTGATACTGACTTTGGCTAGGGGGAGGGGGCTAGGGACACAGATGCCTGAAACATGTCTTTGTCCTAAAGATAAGAACACAAAGAACTTTAATGAGAAAGCAAATGAGCTTAGGAAAATATGGTAGGCCTCTGTTACCCGTAATATGGAAGACTAGATATTCTGAAAGCCTCTTGCTACAGAGCATCTCAAAATATTGAATATGGGTATATATCTATGTCTGAGCTGGTAAAGAAATAAAGGAAGTGCTCTGAGGTGCTCTGAGATAATTGAACACTGACTCCATGGGTTTTCCTGGAGTTACGTTCAACCCTGAGTGACCTAGCACATTTATTTTAAGGGAAGAGAGAGTAGGAGAAAAAGTCTGGGCCACTCACAGAGTAGGATGTCAGATCAGAGACTATACAATGGTAAATTATTTTAAAATGTGCCACTCAAAGGTGAATGCTGTGGAAGCTTACCTGTTTCATTCTTTGGTTCTGGGCGGATACAAGTCTTTCCTGAAAATGTTTGGTTGTAGTTAGAACTCAAGTAGATCTGGGGGCCAAATATTCATTTTTCTTATGGTCAAAACCATTAACAGACCCTGGTTAAGGTGCGGGCCTGCGAACTCAAAGGTCACTGGTTCCATTCCCCAGTCAGGGCACATAATCAAGTTATCACAGGTTACAAGCCAGGTCTCCAGCCAGATCCATGGCTGGAGGCAAGTGAAAGGCAACCATACATTGATGTTTCTCTGTTTCTCTCCCTCTCCGTCTCTCCCTTCCTCTCTTTCTGGAAATAATAAAATCTTTTAAAAAAACAAAAAACCATCAACAATAATCAGGAATTTAATTTAAAATGAACTTGGGATCGTAGTGCCCGCAGATACCTGACAAAGAAAATGAAAACCCTTCCTGGAGGAAAGCGCAATTAAACCAAGCCCCATACTCCACACAGAGTCCAACAAGTGCAAGCTAACAATCTAAAGTCACTAACCACAAAAGGGATAAGGTACCATGAGCAAGAGTCAACAGATCCACAGCCACTTCAGATATTGAGATTACTGGGTATAGATTATGTGTTTAATGTGCTTAAATAAATATAAGGGTGTACTTAAAACACGAGTGAAGAGCAAGGAGATATGGTCAAAAATAACCAGGCAGATTTGAAAAAAGCCAAATAGAAATTCTAGAAATGAAAAAATAAAATAAATGAAATGAAAAGTTATCTGAGCCCTGGCTGGTGTGGCTCAGTGGACTGAGCACCAGCCTGTGAACCAAAGGGTTCTTGGTTTGATTCCCAGTCAGGGCACATGCCTGGGCTTTGGGCCAGGTCCCCAGCTTAGGGTACATGAGAGGCGACCTGGCATTGATGTTTCTCTCCCTCTCCCTTCCCTTCTCTCTAAAAATAAATAAATATATAAAATCTTTAAAAAATAATTTTCTAAAGAAACGTTAAATGAAACCTCGTAGGGGTCGAGGACATCAATCAGAGGAGCAATGTTGTACTATTTTTCATCAAAGATAGAAAGAATGCAGGAAAACAGCTCCTCAAACTTAGCTAAATGGTATGTGAACTGCTGTGGTTTTGTTTTGTTTTGGTTTGGTTTTTTGGAAAGTAATGTGGCAATGGCTACTAAATTTTAAAGGAAACCCACAGACATCATTTGACCCAATATTTTTACTTTGGAGAATTTAGCTATGATAAATAAAAGCCTGGTTTGATTCCCCAGGCAGGGCACATAACCAAGTTACAAACCAGGTCTCCAGCCAGGTCTGTGGCTGGAGGCAGGTGAAAGGCAACCATACATTGATGTCTCTCTCCCTCTCTGCCTCTCTCCCTTCCTCTCTCTCTGGAAATAATAAATAAAATCTTAAAAAAAGAAAAGAAAAGAAAAGAAAAGAAATGAAAACACTACTCTGAAAGGATATATGAACAGATATGTTTATCACTGTCTTGTTTGTAGCAAAAAGTAGAAACACAGAGGTATGGTTGAATAAGTCATAATTTGTTTGTGCCTTGGAATACTATGCAACTATTAAAAAGAATGAAGTAGATGGATGTAATACAACAACAATAAAATTTAAAAAAGAAAAAGAAAAAATATTAAAAAAAAAAAAAAGAATGAAGTAGATCCTATATATAGTCACTTATCCATGACTTATTAAGCCATTAAAAATAAATATCAGAGCTCTCTGGGTTCTGACCTACTTTGCAGCAATATGGCTAAATACACCGAGAAGGTCAGAATTGTTGGTAAATATGGGACCCGTTATGGCATCTCCCTCGGGATAGTGGTGAAGAAAATTGAGATCAGCCAGCACACCAAGTACTCTTGCTTCTCCTGTGGCAAAACCAAGATGAAGAGATGAGCTGTGGGGATCTGGCATGGTGGTTCCTGCATGAAAACGGTAGCTGGTTGTGCCGGGACCTACGGCACCACTTCTGACCTCGCAATAAAGTCAGCCATCAGAAGGCTGAACGACTTGAAAGACCAGTAGAAGCTCCACAATTCAAACATTGCTAACCTATAATAAATGGGTTAATTTGTGTAACAATAAATAAATAAATAAATAAATATCAGAGTATTGTATACAGTGGGAATCCATTTGTGTAAAAACAAACATAACAAACCTCTTCTATAAATTTATAACCATGTGAGCAAATAATCAGAAAGGTATAGAATGATACACAGTGGGTATTACCATTAATTATTCAGTAGGGTGCGGTTCGAAATGGAGAGGGATGTTTGTTGATTTTTTAAAATTATATATCTTTGTATTATGTCACTAGTTTCAGTGAATATGAAAACCTATAAATTAGGAAAAGAAAAGGCAGCATAAGACAAGCACAAGGCATTCCAGGAAGAAGTCAGCTTTCCAATTTGGGGAATATGGGAAGGCTTCATGGAGGAGGTGGTGGCAGGTAAGCCAGGCCTTGAAGGAGGGAGAGATTCTTCCCAGTACAGGGGTCAGCTGTGCCAAGTGAAGGAGGGGAATGGAAGGAAAATGATCATGTGCTGAACATTTACACTTCATCGATCCTCCCAAGCAGTTAAATTTACTCAACAGATGAGAAACTGAGGCTCAAAGAAGTTGAGTGGCTAAAAGATCACACAGCTGGTAACTAACATAGCCATGCTCAAACTCCATCTTCTTCTCACCCCAAAATTCTCTTCTGTGATTATGGATTTTTTTTTAAATTTTATTTTTAAATTTTTGTAGCTGGGTGCTATGGTCTGAATGTTTGTGTCCTGCCAAAATTCATATGTTGAAACCTAATGCCCAATGTGATGGTGTTAGGGACCTTCGGGCAATCACGAGGGCTGCACCCTCGTGAACAGGACTAGTGCTCTCATAAAAGAGACCCCAGAGAGTTCCCTAGCTCCTTCCTTCCATCATATGAAGACACTGCAAGAAGATAGCTATCTATGAACCAGGAAGTAGGCTCTCACCAGACATCAAATCTACCAGTGTCATCATCGTGGACTTCCGGCTTCCAGATTTGTGGGGGGGGAAATGTTTATTGTTTAGAAGCCACCCAGTTTATGGTAGTTTTCTTATGGGAGCCCAAAGGTACAAAAATACTGGACAGTATGTAAATGGGACTCAGTGATGGGGATGCAACTGGGATTTCAGGGCAGGCTTCCCTGCTTGCAATGTCTGGGTTGGGGAGCCTCCCCCAGATTCCAAGCAGCCCACCAGCCCACTTCCCTTATGTATAATTCGACTCTCCCCGGGGGGCTGATCAACTGCGTGGGTTGGGACGATTCCACAGGGAGGTTGAGTTCTGAAGGTTCGTCACTCAGAAAGGAGGGTTGGACACTCAGAGGGACAGTGTCAAGTAGCCTGGACTTTAGTCCTATTTTCTATTTCTTCCCCAGGCCCAGCTGCCCTGAAATGCAACCTGCACTCTCTCTCATGCCTTCTTAGCTTTGTTTATGCTGTTCCTTCTGCCAGAATGTCTTTCCCCACCAGCTCATTCTCTCCAGAAAAGTCCTCCATAGATTTTGAAGACCAATTAAAATGGTCTTCCTTTTCCTTTTACAGCCATCAGGGCGTTTATTGGACCCTCACCATTCAAAATAGAAGTTAGCGCCTCCCCTTTGTATATGAGGACCCTGGGGTTCCTAGTGACTCTTTCAGAGTCCTTTAGCCCTGGGAAACAAGAGACCAGGGTTCTAGTTCTGGCTCTGCCATCCGTGTGTCACCTTCAGCCAACCTCTGCCCTTTCTAGGCCTCAGTTTTCCACTTGTAACATGGAGGGGATTGGGATGTTGTCTGAGATGGTCTCGGCAGTCTTGTCTTGCTTGATTCTGTGGCAACAAAAGAATTCAAACAGCTCCTTGGTGTTGCCTATGACTGGATCTTGTTTCCCTCTGGCCTGATTCCAAGAGCAAGCACTGCTCCCTTCTGCCCCCCTCCCATTCACCCCATTCTTTTTGTTCTTCCTTCTAAGACAAAGCTGCCAGCCCTTCTGCTCTCCAGGCAGCTGGGCTTGGGGCCAACAAGCCAAGTGGCAGCTGGGACTCAGATGAAAGGGCCCACAGAGGGCTGCCTGTGGCAGGGTGCCCAGCCCAGCTCAGGCCAGGCCTGGCAGCCCTGGGCCCAGCTGTCTCCCACAAGGCATCCTGCCACCACTCCCACACAAGGCCCCTTTGTGAGTCCCACAGCAAGGGAGACTCCTGCCAACCCACAAGGACCCTCTTCCCTACCCTCTGCTCCATGCCTGTTTGAGAAATAGCCAGGCCTTTTGAAAATGGTCCAGGGCTGGACCAGACTGGCCTGACTTTGGACCCACACGTTGGAGAGCTTTGTTCCATTTACTTCAGAACAACATTGGTAGCAGGCAGGGCTATTCTCCTTCCGAGAGGAGAGACACAGGTATCAGAGGGCCTACTATGTGTCAATGATGGCACAAGGCACTGGCAAGAGAGTAGTAAATGGGACTAGAGCTGAACTCCTGGAGCTCATGATCAGTGGGGACACAGACTAATTGAGTAGCTACCCAAACAATACCCGGCTACACAGTGTTATCAGCGCTCTGAGAGGAAACAGCAAGGGACCATGAGACATACAGATGATGGTGGGCTTGCTGGTGGCCAGAGAGCAAGGGCAAGGAAGAAGGGCTGAGGTGTGAAAAGAGGTACACAGGGCTCTGACATAGGAGGAAGGGGCTGAGTTAAAGGGGGAATGGAAAGAAGAAGGTCTGTGACAGGAGAATGAGGAGGGATGTCTGTCCCCTTTTGATCTTCTTGGGCTGAGGCAGCCTCTGGATGAAAAGACCACATTATAAACTCCAAAGAACGTAAGCACCTCAATAAATCAACTTCATAACCAATCAGTATGTGCTCATTTGCCCCAGCCAGGGCCACCTCTCTGCCCTGGGAATTCTTTATTTAGAAGCAAGTCTCTTTAACTCTGGGAGCTTCACATTCTTAACCTCAGAAATGGGAGTTGTAATACCAATACGGCATTTGGGGGAGGAATCTGGGAAGTAGTGTACGGTCAGTGCCAGGCACAGGGCGGGCACAGGTGCCCATCCCTGGACACCCTTATAGGGAAGAAGCATGGCTGGACTTCCCTTTGAAATCCTCCCCTTGAACTATCACAGACCCAGCAAGCTGCACCCTGGAAGGAAGAGGCAGCCAGAGCTTCTGGGTGGAGGTTAGAACTTGTTCTGCTTGGCCTTGACTGCAGGGATACAGACCATGGCTAGGGGCAAGGTGTACCCCAACTTCATCAGCTCGTGGGCCTTTTAACCCCAAGGATGCCCAGAGTGGGGAAGAGTATGAAAAGTTAACCTTTGTTTCGTAGGCAATATCTCATTTATCTTCACTACAACTCTATAAGGAAGATTCAAAGATTAAAATCATCCCTATTTTTCAGGTAAATAAACTGAGGCTTAGAAAGGCTGTTTTTCTAAACCATAATTCAAATCCAGGCAACCTGGCTCAGGAACCTGCTATGCTGACCACTCCCTGCACTGCCGGGTGGGGGCAATGCCCGCCTCCCGCCCCCACCCCCTTTTCCCCTCTTCTAATTCAATTCTATTAGCATGTTGTCAGACCCAGGGCCTTAGTTTTCTCGTCTGCAAAACGTTGAGGAGAGAGCTGGACTTGACAATGGTTAAGATCCTTTCCAACACCATCGGTCTTGGTTCCTGCTAGTGAAAGTGATGTCAGGATGAGCCCTTTAAAGCCATGAAGTGCGGTTTCCACTCTTAGGATTAGCCCCTAGGGCAAAAATGTACAAAGGCACCCTGTGTGCAAAGATGTTCATTGCAGCGTTGTATATAAAATCAAAAGACTAAAGACATCCTAAATGTTCATCAACTGGGAGCTGTTTGAATAAATTGGACTACATACAAATTTTAGAATAAAATATATCCATTACAACGAAGTGAGACAGATCTCTATGTGCTAATATAGAAAGTCCCCCAAGATAGTGATAATAATAATATGTAATATACATGCACCCAGCTACATTTGCACTGATAAAATAGAAGACTTGGCCATCATTGCTTCTGGGAAGAGGACTGGAGTCTGCCATGGGAGGGAAAAACTTTGTATTGTATATTTTTCTATTCTGTCTTAATTTATTACCAATATGTCTCCCTTCCTTCCTTTCTTTTTTTCCATCCAAGCACTCTCTAGGGTGGATTTTCATTTCTTCTTCTTCTTCATCTTCTTCTTCTTCTTCTTTTTATTTTTTTTTAAAGAAACCATGTGCTTTTCAAGGTGACCACTTTGTAAGTTATGTAAATATCTAATCACTATATTGTATACTTGAAACTAATATAATGATGTAAGCAAGTGTAATTACATTAATTTTTTTTTTTTTATTGGTGCCAGACTGCGAACCCAAAGGTTGCTGGTTCGATTCCCAGTCAGGGCACATAACCAGGTTGCAAGCCAGGTCCTTAGCTGGAGGCAGGTGAAAGGCAACCATACATGGATGCTTCTCTCCCTTTATTCCTCCCTCTCTGCCCTTCTCTCTGAAAACAATGAATAAAATCTTTAAAAAAAATTTTTTTTAAAATAATGAAGTCACATGGAAGACAGATCATATGACCTGAGTTCAAGTCCTAGCCTTGACATTAATTAATTGCATGGTCTTGTGCAGATCTCTTCCCACTGGGCCTATTTTGCTCCCTGTCTAATGGGGGAACTGAGACAGGTAATCAAGTCCCTTCAGTGCAGAGATGGGAATGAGTATCTGTTCACCTGGCCCAGAAGTACCAATCCCTGTCATCTGAGTTTATCAACCATGAGCCCCAACTGGATAGCTTCTACTGCCCCTCCTTGGTAAAGAACCACTTTTCTTCTGGAGACTGCCAGCTCCTTTACTGCCATCATCTTGCCACTATAGGTAGCTTAGGAGTAAAGTTGACTTATGAAGGAAAATAGAATTGAGATGTGATGAGAAATTGGTTCCTGACTATCATTTGAGCACTGATTAAGCTATGTGTTAGTCTGGAGTTTCCAGTTAGGTGGGTGATCTGAAGCATTCCTTTCTGACTTAAGTCATTTTACACTGGATTTATCTGTCAGTTTTATTTTAAAGAGGCCCAATGATATGGAACCTGTGCTGTATCTCTGCCATTTGCCCGTCCAGATCTACTCTACCCTTTTCCCCCTGCTCTCCACCATGGCTGGATGGCTGATCTGTAAGAGCTACATCCACTGGCTTCCACCTGAGTTTGGCCAATGAGAGGCCTAGCAAAAGAGCAGAGGGCAAGGGCAAGCTGAGGTCAGAGTATTTCCCTTGGCTCTCTCCCTGTCCAGTCCCTGAAAGTCAGCCGTGTCTCTCAGGCACCCTTTCCACATGCTGTTTTCTTGGGTTCTGTTCATTGCTCTCTTCCTCACCTCCTTCAGGACCCCACTGTTACTAGTCCTGAGGGACTGCACTGTTCCTTGTTGCTGCCCCCAAATCCTGCCATACTTTATTATAGAGTCCCTTTATTAACCCCTCCCCAATACCCAGCTTGAGGAGCCACCTGTGTCCTGCCTATATGTGTTCTTGAGTGCATGCATCATCTCTGTGACGGTCTATTGACAATTAGTCATGGGTTGGGACAGGAAGGGGACTGGTTTTACTGAATACTCACCATGCAGGGCACTTTAGATGCACAGTTGGGTTCCACCCTCAAAATTCTACGTAGAAGGTATTTGTAGACACATTTTATGGAAGATAAAACTAAGACACAGATGAGTAAAGGGACTCACCCAAAGTCCCATGGCTGAATAAGTGGAACCAGGATTTGAAATCCATGTATACTAGCTCTAAAACCTGTGCCTTTTAGCTCCTCTGGGTACTGCTTTCCAAAATCCCTAGTTCATTCTCATTCTTATGTCTCAGCTTAAATGTCATCTTCCCCAGGAGACCTCTCTATCTGAAGGAAGTCACCACTGATATTCTTTCTGATAACACACCATTCTTTTCCTTCAAAACATGAATTTGGTTTTTAAAATTGGTTTCATGTCCGTCCCACTCATTGGATTCTGAGCTCCATGAGGGCAGCCAGTCTTTCAAATCATTGTTTGCCATTCTCTGCCTATCATAATTACCTGCTACATTCCAGGCCCCAGATAAATACAGTATCCCTCTTATCTGCCATTTTTGCTTTCTGTTGCCCACGGACAAGTCTGGTCCTAAAATATTACATGGAATATTCCAAAAGTAAAAAATTCATGCTCTTTAAATTATGTGCCATTCTGACTAGTGTGAGAAAACCTTGCACTTTTCCTCTCCACCCAGCCTGGAATGTAAATCATCCCTTTGTCTGTCATGTCTGTGCTGTACACAGGAGTAGCCATCCAGGTTATCAGATCTACTGCCTCAGTACCATAGCGCTTGCGTGCAGGCGACCCTTATTTTACCTAATAGCGGCTCCAAAGCACAAAAGTAGTGATGCGGGGAACTTGGATATGCCAAAGAGAAGCCAGAAAGGGCTTCCTTTAAATGACATGGTGAAATTTCTCAACTTAATAAGGAAAGAAAACAACCATACGCCGAGCTTGCTAAACTCTACAGTAGGAATGAATCTTCTCTGTGAAACTGTAAAGAAGAAAACTTGCTAGTTTTGCAAGTTTTCCCACACCTCATACTGTGAGTTCCAAGCGCAATGTGTATGTGCTTGTGATAAGATGGAAAAGGCATTCAATTTTATCATGGTTATGGACATACAGGAAAAACATAGTGCATGTAGGGTTTGGTATTTATCTGTGGTTTCAGGCATCCACGGGGGGTCTTGCAATGTATCCCCTGTGAATAGAAGGGACTACTGTACTGGCTAAATGAGAAGGTGTCAAAGGATAGGAACAAACATTTATAAAGGGCCTCCCCAATGTCAGGCATTTTACATAAATTATCTCATTTCTTATTCAAAAAAGTCTCATAAGATACACATTGTTGTCCTGTTGTACTGATGAGGAAACCAAGGTAGAAGAGAGGACATGGCTTTCCCAAAGTCACATAGCCTAGAGCCGGCGCTCAAGCACAAGTTTCTCTGATGCCCCAGCTATGCTTGTTCCGAGGTACCCCTGTGTCCCCTACATAGGAGCTCATATTGCAGGGGGGGGGGGGGGGGGGCTGATCAGTGGAACTCAGGTGACTCATTCCTGGACAAACAGAAACTTCAGGGAGCGAATAGTGTTTGTTACAGTCACTCCCCTAGGCCTGGCCACTCCTAGGCCCCTGTGAACACACAACCTCCCCGCCTAGCAGGGGAAGCATCCTTTTCCCTGTTTGCCCTCCGGCTCTTGGCCCAGCCCTATTTGGTCTGTGAATCTCTGCAAAAAACCTTGTTCCTTATCTTGTTTTGCAGGGCTGCCTGTGGCTAATAATCTGCCCACCAAGTTCGTAAGAGCAGACCCTGAACACTGAGCGTGTGTTGTGTCTGGAACTCTGCCTGAGGGCCAGTTCATCAGCTGGTGCTAATAAAGAAAGGGGCGCTTCTGCTAAGCCTCCCGGACCACACATCATGCCTGGCTGGTACCAGGGGGGATCTTTCCCTTCCTCCTTTCTTTGCTCTCAGCCCCAGCCACCCAAATAGGGGGTTTCTGGGATGCTGAGTAATATTCTTTGTCTTGGCTGGTGGCTGGTTCTCTTACCAGACCAAATTGGGTCCAAATGCTGGGTAGTTGCCAGCCAAAAGATAACTCCAAGATAATTTTAGGAGAAGGAACTTTGTGGCAAGCCAGCAGGGAAGAACACACAAAGAATTGTTCCCAGAGTATTGTGTCTCGGAACAAAGTATCTAATCCTTCTTTAATAGGGGAAATCACACGTAAATATTGAGGCGGTCTTTTTCATTACATGCATAACTGGGACATTCCAGGGCACTCAAAGTCAGGAAACATGGTTATACATACATTGCAATTTCAAGTATTATAATGAGGCTATAACTGGAAATTTCACAAAGAGGTCCTTCAAACTGCTCCAGCTGGTCTCAGGCAGTTCAGTGGGTTCACCCCCTGGTCCTGCAAAACATCCTAGGTTTGTTCCTGAAAAACAGGCTGGCAACCAATGTCAGGAATTGAGCAGGTGTGAATAAATATCTAAGCCTTTGACGTTTTGTGAGACTTTCAGCAAATTGCAAGATAGCATTACACAAACCTTATAAATTTTAGAGTGCTCTAAATGGGGTTACACATGAATCAAGGCAAAGTGATACAGTAAACAAAGGTTCATCCACGCTAGGCTAACTACTAGGCTACATGTGTAAGTTAGGTTACAATTTCACAGGTGTGTTTATGTTTTGTGAAAATTACGTGGGTGAACTCCTCTGTATATACTTCAATGAAACATTTCAAAACAAACCAAAAAAAATCATGCTACCCACTTCCGCCCCAGGGTTCCCCTACCAGACTGGCTATGAAATAGGGCACTATTTTTCTACCCATCTTCCCCCAAAACTCCCCAATACACACCCAGAGACTCTTTTCATCTGAGAGTTTCTGACTGAATCCTGCTTGGCAAAGACAGGGTCAGCCAAAGTAACCAACATGGGCGGTACACCAAGTCCTGGTACCTCCACAGTCCTGGAGGGCCTGCTCCTGGTGGGCACATTGTCCCTCTCTCTCTGAGATCTCGCTGGGCGCTGGGCCTGTCTGAGTGAGAGCTTGGATCCCCTTCCCCACCAGATTATCTTTTTCAGGGCCTGCCATCAGCCTCTGGCCCAGGCACTGTGCAGGGGGGTGGGGAGGCTGGCTATGGTTGGTCCACTGTCTCTGAGAAGAGCACCTCTCCTGGCCTGCACTCAGGACCTTTGCCAGTTCACCCTCCTCAGGTTCCGGGAGAGAAATTCTCTGTAGCCCGTCCAGCTCCTCATTCACTGGCTGCCCAGGCCCAGAGGCAAAGCGCTCAGCCATTACTCCATGACCCCAAGTAAATAAACACGTTTTCATGCAGCCCCAGGACACCTGAACCCGAAAGAAGGGAGGGGCCACCCACCTGGTGGGTGGGGATAGCCAGCCTGTCAGACCTGGCTGCTGGTGGCAGGCCACCGAGACCAATGCCTGCTCTTAAACAAAAAGAGAATTTCTCAGAAGGCTATCAATGTTGATAGAGGATGGGGATCAAGAGCTCACAGGGCCCAGCGGCAGGAGTCTAGCTGGGCTCACCTTGCAAGAACTGGCTGGCTTCTGCTGGCCACAGGCAGGCCCCTGGCTACACCAGGGCCAGGTAGAAGAATCCAATTACCTGTGCTTCTATAGTTGCAACAAAGACTAGGACTTAGCCCCTGGCAAGACTTTAATGGGAATTTCCCCAAAAGGGAAAGCATCTGGGGGATGCTTGCAGGTCCAAGCCCCACAGCCATGATGATCATTGTGTGGTCTCACATCACAATGATCGGGTAGGATGTTTTAAAATATAAATTCCGGGGCCCCATTTATCCTATTAAACCAGAATATTTGGGGATGTGGATCAGTAACCCAACTCTTTTAGCACAGGGGTAAACTGGACTGAACTTCGAGAAGACCGAGCCAGAGAAGAGGTTGTGCCACCCTTATTACTCCCTTCTCCAAGTAATTTAAACATGTATGTACTTATTATTTTTTTTAACCTAGCATTATGAGGATTTCTCCATATTATTGAGAATTCTTCTGTATTATAATTTTTAATGACTGTATAGTATTGTGTTATGTGAATTATCATAAATGTATAAACCCCATTTCATTTCTTCCTTTTTCCTCCTTTACTATAAATAGCATTGTAAAAAGTATCCTTTCTAGCTAAGGCACTGTGCAAGAAGTATGCACCTTTTGAGGATCTTATTCCTTGTTGCCAAATGGCTAGAAAGGCTGTGTCTACTGATGGACATACAGGGTGTGGCTGCCCTGAGTATGTTTTTGCCCCTTGTTCAGAGCCTGACCCCCCAACAGGGTTGCCAGGGCTTCAGGCAAGGGCTGAAACATGAACTAGCTTACAGCCACGACCTGAAAACCAGGCCACACCACCTCCACCACAGGTTTTGCTGGGATCTAAAGCACAAGCAGCAGTGTTTACTGGATGGATCCAAAATGCCAGCCAAGGAATTCACCCTCCTTCCTGCTTTGTGTTCCCTTTTTTCCCGTCTTCCTTTTCTTTTTACTTCCTACTCCCTTTTCTCTTTCTATTTGCTCCTTTCTCACTTCTGTGTCTGCCCTCCAACTCTGGTCTTCTCTCTCTCTCTCTGCTTCTTTGCTCTCTGTGTGTCTTTTTGCTTTATCTTCCTCTGCACCCTTTCTCCTTTACCATTTAATTTTCACCCCTGGAATCCAGCTGATCTCTTTCTCTTTTCTCTTTCCCCTGCTGGCTCTTGGTCCTCCACCCACCACCTCTAAGTAGTGTGACTGATAATTTTCCTGGACTAGACAAGGCTCATTCTCCTTGGCAGGTCTAGGTTTGAATGAGCGGTGAGTTCGCCTCCCACAAAGGGCAAAGCTAACAGATCATATTATTGGGAGCTGCCTGGTAGGTGACTCAGGGCTTCCAGGTTGGAAGACAAACAATCCACCCAGCTTCCCTTAGAGGATTTGTCAACCTGGGGGCCAGTGTGTTGTGCCTGATGACTCACCAGGGCAGACTTGGCATGGTGGCAGCAGAGTGTGGGTAGGAGCCCAGAGTTTATGATGTTGCCCAGGTGAGCAAACCTGGGCAGGCTCAGGGCTGGATTCTAGGGACCCAGGAATGCTGCAGATTCAAGCCCCACAGCTATGATTATCATTGTGTGGTCTCACATCACAATGATCAGGTAGGATGTTTTAAAATATAAATTCCGGGACCCCATTTATCCTTATTAAACCAGAATATCTGGGGATGTGGATCAGCAACCTTCATGTTGAAGGTCATTGTGATGGACATGCATTTGTTGTAGCATTATTTGTACTATCAAAAAATTGGGAAGGTCATGAATGTCCATCAGTAGAGAATGGTTAAATAAATGGTGATGTCTCCTGCTGTAGAAGAATATTCAGGCACTCAAAAAGGATGAGGAGTTCATGGAGACAAAGTAGATTAGAGGTTGCCAGGGGTTTTATGTGGGTTTGTGTACAGAGGTGGGGACTTGTTGCTTAATGAGTACAGAGTTTCTGTTTGGGATGACGAAAGGGTTTCAGAAAAAGATAATGGTGTTTAGAGCCCTGGCTGGTGGCTCAGTGGATAGGCACCTGCCTGCGAACCCAAAGGTCGCTGGTTGGATTCCCCAGCCAGGGCATATAACCAGGTTGCAAGCCAGGTCTCCAGCCAGGTCTGTAACTGGAGGCAGGTGAAAGGCAACCATACGTTGAAATTTCTCTCTCTCTACCTCTTTCCCTTCTCCTGTCTCTGGAAACAATAAATAAAGTCTTTAAAAAAAAAAAAAAAAAAAAAAGATAGGCCAATGATACTTAAAAAAAAAAATAGTGGTATTTGTACAACATTGTGAATGTAATTAATACCACTAAGTTGTAGGGTTAAAATGACACATTTTATGTTATATATAAACATTTGTTTAAAGAATGAGGAAGAACCATATGCATTAATATGAAAAGATGCCCAAGTTAGTCCACTAAGTGAAAGTGAAAACTGCAGACCAAGATGTAGAATAAGAATTATAAAAGTGTGCCCTGGCTGGTGTGGCTCAGTGGATTGAGCACTGGCCTATGAACCAAAGGGTCACCAGTTTGACTTCCAGTCAGGGCACATGCCTGGGTTGCAGGCCAGGTCCCCAGTTGGAGGCAACCGATCAATGTATTTCTTGCACGTAGATGTTTCTTCCCCTAACCCTCTCTTCCTCCTTCCCTTTCCTTCTCTTTAACAATAAATAAATACAATCTTAAAAGGGAAAAATTATAAAAGTGTGTGTGTGTGCACTAGGAAAATAAACCACCCTCTTAAAAGTGGTTGCCACTGGAGGTAGGATTGGCAGTACAGGCAAGATAAGGAAGATTTTTTATCCTTCCTGTGATATCAAATAATGGTAGGATTATGGGTGATTTTGACTTTCTTTTTGGTATTTTCATATTAAAAATCTAAACAGACTCGGCAAAAACACTTTGTCCTTAAAGAGTTCAAAATTGAGACCTGGCTGGTAGCACAGTGGCTGGTAGCG
Source organism: Noctilio leporinus (assembly GCA_004026585.1). Classification (NCBI taxonomy): domain Eukaryota; kingdom Metazoa; phylum Chordata; class Mammalia; order Chiroptera; family Noctilionidae; genus Noctilio; species Noctilio leporinus. Next base: position 98,465 of record PVIW01005620.1, read on the forward strand.
AATTCAAAGGTCGCAGGTTCGATTCCCCAGCCAGGGCACATAACAAGGTTGCAAACCAGGTCTCCAGTCAGGTCTGTGGCTGGAGGCAGGTGAAAAGCAACCATACATTGATGTCTCTCTCCCTCTCTGCCTCTCTCCCTTCCCCTCTTTCTAAAAATAATGAAATAAAATCTTTATTAAAAAAAAAAGAAAAAGAAAAGAAATAATTTCTTTAAAAAAAAGTTCAAAATTGAGCAAGGAGATACTACAGATTGAGGTCATTACAACAGAACACTATTTGTGATAAAGCCTGTGTAAGTACAGTGGAGGGGCTGTCAGGAAAGGCTTCTTGGAGGAGGTGACATTCTGACTCTGGTCTTCAAAGTCCACAAGGAGTTGGCCAAGTAGAAAAGCAAAGCTAAAACTCTTTTGGTGGAAGGGAAGGGAGAGGTGTGAGAGAAAGCATGGGGTTCCCGGAGTGTCTATAAAGCCCCAGTTGTTGAAATGCAGCATGCCTACCAGAGAGGCTGGAGAGTATTTTACCCGAGTGAGTGAGGTCAGATTTGTGTTTGTGTAGATCCTTTGGTCAGGTCTCTCCTGGGTTGAGGTTAGAGATACTTCTCCCAGGCAAAGGCTGGAAGCTAACAAGGTAAAAACAAAGACTTCTCCAGTCACCTCAGAATTTCACTGAGGCCCCACAGAAACAATGCCAGAGTGGCTGACTCTAAAGAGAGAGGCTGGATCACCTTTGCAGGACCACCTGAGACAGGGAGCAGAGCTAAAACTTACCTCCTGCGGCCCACAGAGAAAGCCAAAACCCACCAAGAAGTTGGGAGGATCATCTCTTTGGAGAGAGTTTTCAGGGCACTCACTCTGTCTATCCTCCAATCCATGCCCCATCAGGGAGTGTGCGAGAGAGGCTTTAGGAGAACAGTTCGGGGGGTCCTGGAGGAGGAGGCACTGTGGTCTGGAATCTGGTGGGAGCTGGTGAGTGGCGGGCTCCTAGGCAGGGGTGTGTGCATGCGCCTTTGTGTGCATGTCCTGTAGAGCACATGTAGACCCCGCAGAAAGGAACAGGATAGAGGCCTTCTTGAAAAAGATCCCGTGAAAGAGGGCTCCCATTTAGGTGTGAGGGGCCCCCAGCAGAATGAGGCTGAAAGTGTGAGGAGGGTTGCAGAAGCTGTAGGGGCCATAAACGGGGTTTGGGAGGAGGCAACCCGGCTCTGTTTTGGGGGTACTGCAGGTGAATGGTGTGGTGGGTCTCCAAGAAGCTCATCAAAGTGCCCCGGATAGAAAGTGTCCTCCCTGGGAACCTGCCACACCCAGAAGGCTCCAGTGTACTTAGATCTCTCCCCCATCCAGCCCTGGAGAGCCAGGGGCAGCCCGGGGAGGAACAGGAGGAGTAGAAGAGCGACTGAGATTGGAGCGAGGCAGCGCAGGTCCCCTGTCCCTTCCCCTGCCAGCAGGTGTCCCCGCCAGAGAACGCCGGAGCAGGGTGGGGGGTGGAGTTTTGCTTTAACACTGGCCTGCACTTAGCTTATTCGCGAGTTGAAATGACCTGACAACGAATGGAAGACTCTGAGAAAAGCTAGGGAAACTGCCTAGATTTCATCCAGGAACACTATAGAACGAGTCCACGGAATCCGTTCGAAAGGGCATTGTCGGGCAGAAAAGAAATCAGCTTCGCGCTTTCACGGGCTGAGTCAAGCCCCTGCTACGAAACATGACGTTTATCTGGGCAGTGGGGGCTTGGAAGAAGGAGAGGATTTTTCTCCCAATCTCCTCCCCACCCGCCAACCCTTCTCTGTTAAAACGAGGCGGACAATTATCTCCGGGAAAGTCCTGCGTCTCCGCGGGCGACGTGCCTCCGCATGCAGCGGGGAGCTGGAGGCGGTGGTGCTCTGGGACGCAGAGCCCGGCCGCGCTGCTGGGGTGCGCGGGAGCCCGGGTCCTGGCCTGCCCCCACAGCTCCCCCTGCTGGCCTGAGCCGCTGCAGCGGCTCCGTCCGGGTGATGAGCCCTGGGGTTGGTTGGGGCTCTCAGCCTTGCCTCCCGGCGCAGTCTGGGGGTGGGACAAGCATGCATTCTTGCATTGAACCGACATTGAGAGGTGTTCGCCTTCAAGTGGGAAGAGGTCTATCGATAGAGGAGGGACTGATCTGGTCAGAGTGGTCCGCCGTAGGGCGTGAGGCTGGGCAAAAGGAGGTGAGGCAAAAAGTGAGAAGATTGGGAAAGCTACTGTTGGAGTTTAGGACAGTGAAGGAATGTTGAGGACTCATCAGTGTTCTTGCTACTATGGTGTCTTGGCTTTTGCTCAAGTTGATACTCCTGCCTGGAAAACATTTCCCGCTTTCCTTTCCTTTATATCTATATGTGCAATGTTTTTTAAAAATATTAGAGAATGATATATAAATATCCATGTACTCATCACTGAGCTTGAGAAATAAGACCTAAGAAATATAAAATGTACTCCTCCCTTTCACCCACACCCCAATGATGGCTCTTTAAATTCATGTTTTCAGGGGATGGATGTAATACAACAACAATAAAATTTTTAAAAAAATTCATGTTTTCACTCCCATATTTTTATTCACTGCATTCATAAATAATATATAGATGAAATCAGAAACATTGTAATAGATATATTCTTCATTATATATACTACAAAGAATATATATGCTATATATACTATATGATATATATTGTAGTATTATGTAATATATACATATATAGTAAATGTATTGTGTGTATAGGAAATATATCTAATATTGAGAGATAAAGAGAGAGAAAGACATTTCCCCCCTTACTATCCTGCATTTAAGATTATTCCTACCTTTCCCTGCCTTGGTAACTTCACAGTTATTACTCTTTCAGGAAGCTTCCCCAGGCACCTCTCCTCTGTGTTCCCTGTGCTCTTGGGATATTCATCCAGCTAGGTTGAAGTTGCATGTTTAGTTGTCTGTCCCCCTTCTCCATCAGGCTCTGAGCTCCCTGGAGGCAGGGACAGTGAGTCCAGGAGGGGATTAGCTTCTAGGAGCAAAGAAATAATTAACTTGGAATTTTTGAGAAGACCCCTAATATACCCCAGTGCTGTGCTTTCTGCCAAGTGGTTATTCACCTTGGTTTGCTGTGTTAAAACTGTAAATACAACAAATCATGGCATTCCTCTTTAACCGGGCTGGGTTTTTCATATATTTTTGTCTGACCACTTCAGCTACAGGAAGGTATAGGGCCATTTCAGGATTTGGTCTCTCTCTAATTAAGAGGATCCTGTTTATCAGATTTTCCACTTACTTCCCTAGATTTTTTTTTTTTTTTTTTTGTACAGATTTTACTTACTATTTCCAGACAGAGGGGAAGGGAGAGAGGAAGAAAGACATCAATGCATGGTCACTTTTCACCTGCCTCCAGCTAAGGACCTGGCTGGAGACCTGGCTTGCAACCTGGTTATGTGCCCTGGCTGGGAAATCGAACCAGCAACCTTTTGGGTTCACAGGCCGGCATCTATCCACTATGCTACCAGACAGAGCCCTAGATATTTTAATGGTCAGTATTAGCTCTGGTAGGTGTGTTTGGTTTTTCGCTTTCTTCTATTTCTCAGAGGATTTATTAATTATGGTACCAGAAACTGTCTCTCACTTGCTTTGTTTATCTTTGTTTATATGGGCCATTCAATTATTTGTTTGCAACCACCAGAGACTGGACCCTATCTCCATCTGCAATAATTTGGTAAGCCAGGCAGGAGAGCTTCTCTAAAAACTTCAGAGTGGTAACACAACCCCTCTACCCTCCCGCGTAGTTGGAGGAGCCTTTCATTCTCTTTATGCCTTGAGACACCTCAGGCAAGAGTTTGCCACTTTTGTGCAGGCTCAGGTCAGGAAGCTAAGAGCCAAAAGAGTGCCCACCACTTAAAAGACTCCCAGATGAGGATTACCTGGTCATGGATCAAGATTAGAGACTAACCCTGGCTGGTAGCACAGTGGAGAAGGCACCAGCCTGTGAACCCAAATATTGCTGGTTCGATTCCCCAGCCAGGGCACATAACCAGGTTGCAAACCAGGTCTCCAGCCAGGTCTGTAGCTGGAGGCAGGTGAAAGGCAACTGTACATTGGTGTCTCTCTCTCTCTGCCTCTCTCCCTACCCCTCTCTCTAAAAATAATAAATAAAATCTTAAAAAACAAAAAAAGGTTAGAGACTAGCTCCCTCCCTGCAAGGCACAAGACGAGATCCATTCCGAGATCCATTCCACGAGGCACACTGTAAAACAGAACATTGTCCTCTCCCAGTGGCTTTACTTCCATTCAGAACTATTATAATTCTAAGAAAGGGTTGCGGGTGCACCTCCTTTCTTCACCATGTCTTCTTATACTAAGCCAACCAAATTACTCCTAAGGCTTACTTTACCCATTGAATTTTGGTCTATTTGCGCCTCTTCCCTGTCTGTCTCTCCTACAACAGAAATGTTTGCATTTTCTTTTTTTTTTTTTTTTTTTTTTAAT